>JAOYSI010039560.1:0-63868 GCA_025775065.1 Hiodon alosoides
ATATACCACACAGGTCAAGAAACAATTGCTCAAAAATAGCTCCCATTTCGCTTTCTCGTCTCTGTAGTGAAACCTGTTTTAATTTGAAAGCATGCAACTTATTAGAATTTTTTACGGTCAATAAGCCAATTGAAGAATGACAGTTAATGTTATGAAATCCTGACAAATTAAGCTACTAACTATGGACTGACTTGGTTTATTTCAGCGATTGGTTGGTATAAGTATACTTTTTCCTTCTGGATCTAGTAAGGCATAATGCAAGGCTCTAGTGTCTTTTAGTTTTTCTTTTAGTCACTAAAATACAGATTTTTACATTCAAATAACGTATTTCTTGAATCAGACATTCGAGTACTGCACATTGTTTCATTTTCATCACTAAAAAAAAGAAAAGAAAAAAGGGAAATGATGAAATGAGAAGGACTACGTCTGTCTGTCTGTCTGTCTGTCTTTCCCTGATTTATGCAGCATGAAGTCTTAGCTACTATAATCTCCAATGAAGACGATATTAACCTGAGAATTCTTTGATTCAGGATAGTTACGGTTTCAAGTATGTAGCTAAAAAAGGTTTTGATTGAAGTCTAAATGCTGCCATGGGAGCCTGTTTCTTTATCACTGGCCAGTTCTCATTTTGACAGATTAGAGGATCCAAAAAACCCACTAAATCCAAATAGAATACAATACATTATTTCCTACATCCTTTTATACATGAATCTAAGAGCTTCGCCGTGAAATCGAACAGTACATGTGGAGCTACTAAGGACAGGAATGTTCAAAGGGAATGTTTTCCCCTTGTACGTAACCATAGGAATGACCAGGTATCGGTATATATATATAAGTTATAAGGTATAGTTGAAGACTAAATGACTGGATAAAGGAAAATATGACTGTATTTCACACAAACGATAAACAATTACATATATCTAAAGCCAGAAAAAGGTTACAGACGTTAAGTATGCATCTGAGGTCATTCCGACATAAAGGATAATTGATTCTAAGTTTATTATAACGGGGGAAAATGCTTAAAATAGTAAATTTTCCATACCAGCCATACTAACCAGAAAAGAGCCCAGGTGACAGAAATTGAATGTGAATAAGACTGGTACTTTGGAGAAAGGGCCGCCAATGAGAGATCCCCTCATTCTGTCATTGAAGGAAGCTCTTAATTCTCCCTTTCTTATTTGGGTGGTATTGTTTCAATATATTTGATGGCGACAAAAGGCTGATGTGCTGGCCACACCTCTGCCCCATCCAAAGGGGGGAAACAGTCAGAGGAAACTCCCCAGTGAGGCACAGTGAGAACTGTGGTGTAACGTGAGGGTTTCGTTTCAGACTCAGGAAGCACTGGAGCGGTCACCCACCAATGGATGTGTGTGTGCAGACCAAGGATTGTACATTGCTCGCGTCAAATGCATTCAGCATCACCCAACCATATTTACCTTTTAAAAAAAATACTTTGTAGCAATTTTTAAAGACATATCCAATAAAATTACATAATTTTCTAGTTCTTCAAGATGTGGCAGGAGAGTGAAGCTCTCAAGACAGTGGCTTTGAAGACCACATATTCTTATTCTAGAATTACAATTGTGTTACAAGCTTTGTTGACAGTGATGATGCTCTTCTCGAAAGATTGCTTCTTGATCGGCTTTACAGAAAATTTAATGTTGTTAATTTTTTTTTATTTCAATTGTGATTATAATTTAACATTTGCTTTCAAATTCCATATATTTCAAAATCCAAAAAAAAAAAAGTTTGGTTATATACAATCATTGTTGCACATATGCACTTTCAGATAAGTATTTTGGGGCTTTTAACTTTGACCTATAATTAACAGCTAATACTGCTTGATGGAAAAAGACCCTTGATTACTGAGTTTTAGCACCACACATCTCATAAATGATTGCTACTTGTACTGTCTCAGTGTCTTTTTAGCAATCTTGAGTAGAAGAGGGTGGAAAAAATTGTACTCCCTCATGGACCAGAGTGAACTCAGCCTGTGTCTCCTTTTTCTGAAGAGTCTGCTGTTCGGCAGCTGATTGCCTTATCAGTTGGAGGCACTACAACCCTACAGTCAACCTGATAGGAACGCCAGTCCCAACGGAACTTTGTGTCCTTTAAGCCATTCCGGAACACTACCAAAAAAGGGAAAATGTGGATTTACTAACACAATGTAGTCACCTGACTTTTCCTGCCAAATTGGTCCAAAAAAAGTGGATGAGATGTTCATTGGCAGTTGTGGATCGTTAGTGATGAATAAAAACTGTCTCAAAAAATCTACTTGTGGTCTCCCATGTGGTTTAGTCAGTCAAAAAGCCAAGCACAGCGGTAGTGAAAAATTGGAAAATGATGAACAGCAATGCTGCAGCTATGAGTGGCAATCAGTCCTGTTCTTTACCTCCATCTAAAATGGGGCCATGGGGTTATATATATGTAGAATAGTGAGAGAATTGCAGATAACTTTGCCAACACTATCTATCCTGTCCAGGAGACTTCCTTGCCTCCAGCCCCAGGCCTGAATGTGCGCATCGGCCTACTGTGTCCTCCCGTTGCAGGGAAACTTTGAGGTGAGTTTTTGGTAGAGTGACAGCCCAATTTAGTCAAAATAAGAAACATTTTGACTAAATCGTTATGACCAATTTATTCATTGATATCCAACAAGTTTATGTTTTTCAGCATAGAAAATGTGAAGACCTGTTTTTATTCATTAACAGCTTTGCCCGTAACTGACTTGCACATTGTTCTTTATCACTAAGGTAAATTTATCTCAGTAATTTTTCTGTTTTAGGGACTGGCCAACCCAGGAAGACTTCATGGGGGGGTGTCAGTGCCATCAATTGCCCCTGGATCCAGACCGCATCGAACCTCCCAGGAAACGGAAATGGACTTAACATGGCAGGAGTTGATGGCAATCACAGAGCTTCAGGTCATAATTCATAACATATTTATTTTGCTTTAATCGTGGATTTAACCCTCATGATTCAAAATTTCTTGCAGCAGTCATGCAGTTATAACCATCACGATTCATACAGCTATTACTGGCTTTTGAGTTATTTACAATTTTACTGCCACAATAAAAGTAAATGGGATTATCAATTATAAGCGATTTTTATGACTTCTTTGAGATTCCCAAATATCTGATGAGGTGCCACGACTGAAAAAAAAAAATCTAGACAGCCACCCAAGCACAGACTGAGCCCTATGAGCTGACATTTGCTGGTTTGCAGACACAGGCGGCCCACACATCGGCAGAGTGCCGCCCGGTCTTTGGTGGGTTAAATTGGCTCTCGTCTCCTGGGTGCCTGTGGGCTTGCAGTACCATCGAGAGGGATGTACCTCTCCTCCAATCACCTCTCCCGTGTAGTCTACAGAATGCAAAAGGGATAGGAGGCTCTGAGATGAAGAGGATTGGAGGAGACTAGTCGTATTTGTTCACTCTCCTTTTGTGTCGGCAGGATTCGTGATGAGCAGCGGACACAACTGGCCATATTAGGGAAAAAATATATTACAATAATTGTCGATTCCTATTTTTAAAATGAATAAATAATATGAAAACTTGTAGTCAGTACAGAGCCCGTTTTGGGCACGCATGTTGACTTCCTAACCAATAAAGAAGAAGGTATAATTTATATAGATATATAAAAAAGACGTCCCACTGTAGACCTCCCCGAAAAAAGAAAAGAAAAAAAAAAACCTGGTAAAATGTGTAACAATGAGCCAATTGAGTGATGGAAGGATAAAGAGGGAAAAGGAAAGATAGGGCGAGTGTTGTGTGCTGTGATCAGCCCCCTACACACCACAATGACCATCTGTTTCCATGCGAAACCTGATCACATCTGAGAGAGACCTGCATAAGCTAGGGGTGGCAGTATTATACGTCCAGCAGATGACTTGTGTACGAGGGGGTTGCCACACTAATCCACTTTGCCTTTCTTGCCATAATATGTCCCCCTGTTAATTATTTATCTATTAAAAGGAGCATACTATAGCTGTACATTCAAACAAAGGCAGCCCCTTTGACACACATATCTTCACCACAGATACACAGAATTCAGGTGAATTGGTAAGGCTATGTTTTGGCTTTATGACAGTGAAACTCAATTGCGGTTTCCTCATCTAGGAGTTCGAGGCATCTGATGAAACAAACACATACTATCCCATTGAGCCAACGGTCGGAGTGGCAGGGTTCGGAGTAACTCAGCCTCCAACAGAGCCCCTTCTTCCAGATTGTGGGATAACTTCTACATATGAGGGGCCCTACAACGAGGCATTGCACACCTGCCAACACCTTGGCACCAACCCCCAGGCCCTGTATGGCCGCTCTGGGGCACAGCTGCCGGCTAGGTTGCATCCAAACCAACATTCCCTCCAGTCACCGCCACTGATGAACCTTCTGGAGCACACCGGCTTGACAGGCGCCAGTGAGGGAATCTCAACAGACAGCGTGGGGAATGCTCAGGGCTGCCCAATGCCACAGCTTGGACCAGTGCCAAGAAAACAGGCCACCCCTGATGACCTAGAGTCCGATTCAGGTCTTTCGCTTGGTTCTAGCCCACCACTAACTTCGCCAGGTAATATGGCAACGGGGGCAACCGCCTATCAGGGTCTGGAGGTGGGTCAGTGCTATGGCGATGGTGAGCCTTCAGAGATAGGGAACATGCCAGAGTCCTGCCGGGTGAGGGCTGATCTCTTTTATCCCATGGATTACCAGCATCCCATCAACACCTACTCGGCAACAACCTCGACTTACTTTCCACCACCGGCTAACCTCTCCCTGATACACCAGCAGCCACGCCCTCAGCAGCCTGCCCTCTTGAAACCGCACATTTTGCCCCCAAACTTGCATGATTTGCATCTAAATGGGTCAGTCATGCCAGTCAACAAAGCAGGCTCTTTTCAAGGCACCTATGGAAAGCCTAAGGGTCCAGGGACACAAGGCGGATCAGTGAGAGGAAGTGCCCCTCTGAGCAGAGATGAGCGCCGCGCCCTTGTGCTGAAGATCCCTTTCCCGTTAGATAAGATCGTCAACCTGCCGGTGGACGACTTCAACGAGCTCCTAACGCAGCACACTCTCAGCGACGCCCAGCTAACACTGGTCCGCGACATACGCCGGAGAGGGAAGAACAAGGTGGCCGCCCAGAACTGCCGCAAGCGAAAGCTGGAGAACATTGTGCACCTAGAGGGGGAGCTGGGCCAGCTCCAGGCACAGAGGGATCACCTGGTGCGAGAGGGGGCAGAGTTCCACCACAAGTTGGCCCTGGCCAGGCAGCACCTCTCAGACCTCTACACAGTAGTGTTTTCACAGCTGCGGGACGAGGAAGGGCAGCCCTACTCTTTGGATCATTATTCCCTCCACCAGGGCAACGATGGCAATATATTTTTAGTTTCACGCAATGCAGCAGAATATAGGGAGTGACCGGACGCACTAAATTGGACTCATACTGCATCTCATTTACACATCATTCACATTGATATGAACCAACACATAGTAAGTAGTTAGAATTTTTTTAAGGCTTACATCAAAGCTGGACTACAACAAATTTAAACCAAAGCGTGACCCAGCCAGCCATTGAGTCACCTTTCTAGCTGATGAGCACAAATAACACTTAAAAACAAAATTGTATCTTGCAATCTGTTTTCTACCCTGGTTACATGTATCACGTCATAATGTACAGTAAGAAAAATGCTTTGAATATGCACTGTATAAAACCTTCAGTTCCCAGGTGTAAATGGGTTCTGCATTGACATGGTGAATGCAGATACTCCCACATTAAATTACTTGTGGCTTTCCTGACGGACTGCAGGTTTGACCAGACAGAATATTGAGTGGCAGGGAAAGATATTGTGTGAACCTATAAAAATCTCAAGTTCCCATAGGTTAGTGGTTCTCATTATTCTGGGCTGAAGGCAAACATTAAATGCCAAATTGACTGAAATTAAACCTCACCACAGTATAGTTATATACTTCTGTTTACCTTTAAAGTTGACTGGATATAAAAACCTAGATTTCTGCAGCTCATGACTGCTGAAAGGTTTAGCAAACACCCAAAATTTTGTAAGCATCACAGCCTTTGTTCCAGTAAATGTCTTGCACAACGTTCCGTGCATTTAGTGCTTTAAGGTCCCGTCCCAAGTTCAATGGTTGTTTGAATTGTCAGTTTGTATTAAGATGTCCTTTAACCAGAAAAGAGTTTTGCCACAGTATGCATACCTGTACCTTTAGCTAGAGGTACATCACTTTCCATCTGCATTGGCAATGGCCGTGTTCAGTCATTGACCCATTTCAAATGATCCACTTAACCGTAGGCCATTAACATTAGCTGTCACATGGACAGCAAGCAAAACATGGTCATGACATTTTGGGGCTGCACAATAACTTCAAATGTCGCTTCACACTGCAGACATGCATGTTTTTTATATGTTTTATTATAAAAATAAAAATGGCTGTTCCAGCAGCATTCAATAAAAAAATCCTCCACTTCTGATAGACCTGCAAAACAAAAACCAAATGCAGTCAATGTGAATCTCCAAGTTTACCAAAACAGATCAATGGCTTAACTTTCAATTGTATATAATATGAAAGAATACCTTTCCATTGTCATGTAATCCACCCACAACACTATCAGGGACGCATGTCAGTCTGTCTTTCCTATAAAAGCAGTGGAAAGGACCAAAATGTTTACCTCAGATCTAGCTCAAACAAAAATGTTACATGCATTACAATTAAAGAACTGAGCCATATCTTCAGCTCATTAAGAAATCTAGGCCCAATAAAGTGTGCCCGTAATTGATCTACAAATGATTTGGCTTTAATACAAGTAGCTAAGCAAATACAATTTACAATTGTAATCTTAATCCTGTTTCATTAGAAAGGTTCTAAAGACGTTACCCAACTTTTGAATGGACTCACCTGCAGGTAGGCAAAAACACCACTAATCTTAAACATGGCTACACAAACGGCATGTCAAATATCACAATGGAACCAAACGGCTTCTATATTGTCATTAACCAAATTATTGTCCCTATAGGCAGTCCTAAACAAGAGCCTAAAGCAATGACAACTTCAGTCATGCAATACATCAAGATGTAAAGAAATTGAGGCTTTGGTATTGCCAGGCACAAATGGGGCACCTGCTGTTACCTTGTATTCCACACTTACTCACACACAAATGGTTTGCATGACAAATTGACCTAGAGTCACTACTTAAGTTAAACATGCTGGCTGCAAACACATAAACAACTTTTGAAAGTAGTCAAAATCTGTTCTTACCTACCAGAATGGCATAGATACCCTTTTGTAGCTTCTGCCTGCTAGTCTTAAGAGAAACCATCTGCACTCGCTGTCCCCTGTGTCTCTGGCTTCTTGCGATGCTCTTGCTACTCTTGTCCCTCAGCTGGCTCCAGGGGCTAGCCTCAAGACCTGCAAGCTTGCCTTCCATGGTGGCTGTGGCCAACAGCTCTAGACTTTCAAGCAACTTTCTTCCCTGCATTGGAGTCACACTAGAAGCGTGCTTCAAGGGCCGAGTAGTCAGTTGAAGTACTGATTGATGCAGAACAGTCAGCGTGTTGGCAGAGCGAGGACTTAATGGCCTGGTCTCCCAAAACAATTTCTACTTTCACTGGCACCAATCTCTTTGCAGCATTTTGAGCCAAATGCAAATCTGCACAATAGACCATACTTAAAGCGGGCACAGGAATTTTGGACACCAATTTTTACTTAACCATGCCCAGAGCCATCAAAATAAGCATGGGGAGGAACAAAGGGTTCTTGATCAGCGACATGGAAAGCATTACTTCAGAGGGACCAATAATGTTAAACAATGTTCTTAACGTGGTTAAGAACATCGAGCCAAATTGGGTAAAGATTAGAGCTGATCGGGGACCAATCGTCACGTGAAAGGCAAGGAAATGGTGAAACCCACCCATAAGCAGACACTTACAAAATGCACAACTTGTAAAAAAACTGATAGATGGTTTATTTCAACTTGATTTGTTGCAGTTACATTTAAAAAATAAACACCATAAGGGGTGCCAAAAGCAAAATCTACATAAAACCCGATTGGAATGCTTACTTTTCACAGAAACAAATAGCAACTATAAAATCCTGCTTGACTGCAGACGAAGTATGAAGCTCACGCACCCCCTCCCAAAACATGATTTCCCTATAGTACATCTCTTCAAGACAGTCGTAATCTGCCAGGACTCTGGCTGAGCAGATCTATTGGGTAAACCTGCAGCTTGCCTGTCCCTTCTCTCGCTCCCTTCTCCTAAGTACTGAGTCCTGTTGAACAATATGGAACAATATTATTAAAGTCTGCACTGCCTTCAGAAGACCACATCCAGGACCAAATTTCAAAGCAAGCCGTCAAGTAACCATTTTGTTGCATTTGCTCCCCCCAAACCTAGCTTGAATATTAGCATTGAAAACAGGATTTCTAATACTCCCAGTTTGAAGTTGTGTTGTCTTGAAGGCTTGCTACATGATCCCAATAAAGAACTTTTCAGTTTAAAAAAATTAGCACACAAAGGTTTGAGACAATGGCCTCAAACTAGGGCTTTACGATTAACATGCAATGTTGCCAAAGCAGTAAAATGGCACTTACCCACTTAGCACTCAAAATCGACGGCCTCCGGAGCCACTTCCATATCCACCACTGCCCGACCCACCTCCATAACCACCTGTGAGAGGGCACATTCACTCAAAACCCAGTGACTTGCAGTGAACTAAAGCCATTTGATTTCCATAGTAACTTACCTCCATATGGGCCACCACTGTTTCTGCCACCTCCACCACCTCCGCCGCCACCAAAGTTACTTCCTTTCATCGGGCCATAGTTAGAAGATGCCTGGGAGTTGTAGTTTCCAAAGTCGTTGTAATTGCTGCCACCGAAGTTTCCTGCAAACAGTTCAAAGCATTTCATTGAGATGGGGGCCCCAAATAACTACCATAAGAATAACTAACCAAACTGAAGTGCCAGTGGTTTAACGTAAACAGATGGTTAAATTAAGCTTCCAAACAAGATGGTCGATGCTTACCATTACCACCTCCGCCGCCAAAATTCCCACCACCATTATTGTAGTTGTCGTATCCACCACCATTTCCTCCATATCCACCCTGGTTGCCATATCCCTGTCCACCGCCATAGCCACGGTTCCCCCCATAGCCAGGACCACCACCATAACCACCTGCGGGATGAGACATTAATGAGCCTGTGTCATCTGGTCAAACAAGGTTAAACATGCAGCAAAGAAATCCAAATGAATAAGATAATCAAATACAATATATTACCAGCCAGGTCATTAACTGAAGTAGGGTGAAGAGCCGCATCAGACGGCATGGCTGTAAGAGGTGGAGATTAGTTTCACGCTGAATAGAAATAAAGCATTGTTTCGGCCAGCAAGCATTCATCTGATGAAGCTCAATCAATGAAGGCTCTCCAGCCGAAACATTGCGCTTCTCCCTTTTATTTCCAGCGCAAAACTAACACATCTCCCAAATATGCGCAACTAGGCATTTTACAACTCCACAAGAACTCACCGTCACCCCCAAAACCATTGTAGCCATCTCCACCACCATAGCCACCACTTCTTCCTCCTGAAATAAACAGGGGGGTTGTTTACTTGAGGCCCACCTCTTAAAAAAAGCAGAATTATCAGATTCTGAAGGCAACAAAGAAAGGTGGTGCAAAAGCACATACCACGGCCACCGAAGTATCCATCACGGCCAAAATCATTACCTCCATATCCCCCACCTCGGCCAAAATTACCAGCTCCTCCACCTCGACCTGATTCGATAAAAAAAACTCAATGCTTCCACTCCAAAAGGAAAAATCTTGGTTGCCACACTTCATGGTGTTCAAGAGATGAGCTGCAAAGGCACTAAAGACCAACAGATGGGCTTGCTCCATGGATTCTTACCTCTCATATTCATTCCTGAGGTGGCCATTTCTTGCTTTGAGAGGGCCTTTCTCACTTCACAGTTATGACCATTCACTGTGTGGTATTTCTGAACTGTGGGGAAGAGGGAGCATTTAAGAAACCTAATCAGACCCATGACACCCATCTAGACGAGTAACAGTCAGGTAACAGTACATACTGACAATCCGGTCCACGGAGTCATGGTCATCAAATGTAACAAAAGCGAAGCCTCTCTTCTTGCCACTTGCTCGGTCTGTCATGATTTCAATAACTTCAATTTTCCCAAACTGTTCGAAGTAATCACGAAGGTGGTGTTCCTCTGTGTCTTCCTTAATACCACCCACAAAGATTTTTTTCACAGTCATGTGGGCACCTGGCCTGCTTGAATCCTAAAAACAGATAACATGTAGCAAATTTAGTCCACATGGATACATCCTTGCTGTAAGTACACTTTTTCAAACATCCATGATGGTAGTAAACATGCCTACAGTACCAGGATGGTTACAAAATGTATTTTTGAAGGAGAGATGTTCTTAAGCTTAATGTTCGGGAGAATGGTGGAGTCAGTATGCCTAGACCATACCTCTCGGGACACTGCCCTCTTAGGCTCCACAACCCTGCCGTCCACCTTATGGGGACGCGCTTCCATGGCAGCGTCAACTTCAGTCACAGAGGAGTAGGTGACAAAACCAAAACCTCTTGATCGCTTTGTGTTGGGATCTCTCATAACCTGCATACCAAAAAAGGGGCCGTTAATACAAGCGACAAATAACATGCTTCACAAACAATGGCCTAGCGCGAATACTCACCACACAATCTGTTAGAGCACCCCATTGCTCGAAGTGGGTCCGCAAACTCTCGTCAGTGGTTTCGAAACTCAGACCTCCAATAAAGAGCTTGCGGAGCTGCTCTGGTTCACGGGGGGCCTCGGGTAAGAAATACAATTTCATTTTATATTAAACGGCAAAATACCGATGTATTACCACTGAAATAGCGACAAAATGTATTGTAGTCAAGGAAAAGGCACGAAAGCTAAAAACCGCTATCATCGGCAATTTTATAAGAAACTCGTGAAAGACCCCCATTGATATATTGAAACAAAAGACGAACGTAGTTTAGGCCTGAGGGGAGGAGAGACTGCGGCCATGTTCACAAATTATTTTACAATTCTGACAACGAAACCTATCCGAAATTGGTAAAATACAATCCCATTATATGTAATCAAGCTAAACAAAAAGTATTTGGCGCTTATCGAGTGTAAAGCTCTTTAAAAACATAACATTATAAAATTTTATATGCGGCCTTCAAAATGGCGGAGCATTAAATCACAATACCCTGGCAGAGCAGCATAAAATGTTCACCAGCTGAGAGGTTCAAATAAAAAAAATATTGCACATCTTTTACTTAAAGCACATAACGCGGACATGAAAAGGGAAATAAACACCGGGAAAATTACCATCCACGCCACTCACCTCCTTAGACATGATGCGAGCCGATTACCTTGCTTTAACTCACAACTGAAAGAGTGCCGTTCACTTAAGAGTGCGTTATGTAGGAAATGGCCCGCCCCCTCAATTCTAACATTGGTTAAGATCCCCGCTGTGTTTGTATTTGTAACTTCCTGTACTAGCGGGTTGACTAAACCACTGGTCTGTAAAAAACGAATGTTCTCAAACACCAATAGCATCAACGTTTTCATATATGTCACTGCCCATGAATACATTGATAGGCTAACCAGCTGTTACTTTGATGAAAACAGAGAAAACAATGTATACCTCTTAAGATGGTGGGCGTGATTGCCGGTAGAGGCCAAGAGAAACATTATCTAACTTCGGTGCAGTAATTTTTTGTTTTATAAACGGGAATTTTTATGAATTGTCACATTAGCTTAAAAATATCCCTTTATTAATGACCATTTTGTAGAATAATATTTAACCGCTATTAAATCACCAGTATAGCAAATCATAATACGCCATTGGTTACACTTCATATCCGAATTTGATAATCCTGATTCCTTGTATATTTACAGAAATCCCTCGTGAAGATGACGAAGTGAATAAATACTTTTTTTATAACTTATTCGGTAATCGTAATGTGGCTTTCCTCAGAAATGTATTGCCATTGAAATAAATTGTTTTAAAGTAGATTTCTTCAATGACCACTTGGTAATTTTTATGCGTGCGCGTGCGCGATTCGCCATTGTGTGTTTTGGCGCGCGCATCTACGCAGTCAGGACTGAAGGGAAGCGCCGGGCTGTTGCGGAGGGGTTGAAGCCGAGAAGAAGTGGATCACAACACGCGAATCCGAAACCTTTTAGGTAAGTGAAATTCTGATGCCGTTAACATCACACGACTGAGTAGCCCAGCAAACATTGTACATTACTGCAGTGGCAGATGATAACATTATAAGAGAGGTTTTGACACTTGGTAGTGTGCAATGTGTGAGGCGGTGATATGAAATGAAAGGAGCAGGGTTGGTAGTTAGCTAGTGTAGTGGCTGGGAGCGAAAAAATGGAGGATGACTGACAAGCTAAAAGACGAATCAGAGGGCCAAAATATACAGGATGGCGCCGAAGTTGGGCGACATTAACTAATCGCTAAAGATGCAAGAGGAGTGATTTCCTGGGAGAAGGATTATGTTGCTGCCATGTGTGTTTGCATAGATATATACTAAATTAAGAGATATTATACGGCTATGTTGTGGAAAAACAAACAGCAGACGTTTTAAAGGTAAACAAATATTCGCGAGAAAACGGTTTAGCATGATCTGGCGAATTTTATATTTAGCTAGCGAAATGGCAAAACAGGCCCTAGGTCTCCCTCTATCCTCCCGCGCGCGCTACATTCTGTAGTTGATGTTGGGAATCAAAACTAGCGGACCAAACTTACTTCCTCCCATTTTACCGTTATTCTTATGGATGCTTCAAACAAGGTAGTATGTAATTTTATAGAAAACACGGTTGCCACTAATAATGTGAAATATTTAAAAGAACGTCTGTGAGGAAGGTATTCGTCTGTTAGGTTCGATACCACTTCAAACGTTAAGAAATTATTCTCGACCATACAAACGTTTTATGTACCTGCGTGTACTTGACCACCTTGAAGTAATGTTCTCAATTGATGAGTGGTGGCAATCGTTATGCCAGCTATTATTTAAACCAGTGCTAGTTATATACCTGTGTTAATTCATTTTATTTCGGGTTAATATTTTAAGAGCCTTTGGTTTGAATTGATGGGTGTGCGGTACAATCAACAGGTTTAAATACGTCTTTCGTATAGTTAACGTGTTCCCTTTCTGATACATCAGTTGCCAAGTGTGTAGGGGTGGAGGGCGCAGGTATTGTTGGAGCCCTCCGTGGCGCTGCCTAATGTGGCTGCATTGTTAAGTATGGAATGCAGGAGAAACAGCGTGGCAAGGGGGAGGGCCACTTGACATTGCAGTCAAACTCCCGAGTTTTTAACACTCGTAATGGTCCTCCCGAAGCAAAAACAAACCTTGAAATGTGTGCATTTAACATACATTGTTGTTGCTGCTGCTTGTTTATTTAGGAGAAAACTGAAGGCCATTTGCTTCATGAGTGGTCAGTGGAGAGACTGAGACAGTCCACCCGTTTCTGATTTGCACTGCTGCCTGGACCGAAACATTGTGAGTAGTTACATTTACACTTTGTTTGTTTTGCAAATGCTCATACACAGAGCGACTGACACTAAGGTAAGGCCACGCAATTACAATCAGGAATGCAAAAGAGCATCCATAAGGGCCATGGTTCAAATAATCAGTTATTTTGTTAGACTTACGGAGAAGGGGAATTTGGTGGTAAGGTATAGACAAAAAGGCCTTTGACATGAAGTAATTTGCACAAAAACATTGATTATGGAAGCCACCTTCTCACTGTCTGGCAAACCTGAAGTTTGATGGCACTTGGTTTGAGTTATTGCATTATTCATCCCACAGACTATTTATATATTATTTATATATGTTTATATAGCTAGTTTAATTAAAAAATAACAGCCATGACAAGAAGAATGTTCGGCAAGTACTGGTTAATTCAGAAGTTAATTGGGAATCTAATTTCCTGTGCTATTGCATTATACTTCCTTCAAGAACTTTACTAAAATTATTTAGTTATGTTCTACCTAGTAATATTCCTGGATGAAATTCACAATGCCTTTACCATGGATTAAGCCAAATTCAGCAAATGTTTACTTTACTAGTTATAATAAGTGCTTGTAAAAGTTCTCAAGACTGTGAATGTATTATAGCTTAAGCATGCCTGTTACCGTTTTTGTTCACATCTGAAATGGCTGAGTCTACACTCTTGTTCATTTGCCTTTATTTTAAATAATATTTAAAAAATGCAAACTAGCATATAATAATAGCACTGTCTGTGTCTGGTCTGTCTGTCTTGGCTTTTGGTCGTAAGGTGGACCATGTGAACTATGGAGAACTATTGGCTATAGGAGACAATGGAGTACAAGGAGGAACCTTAGTGTATGGTATTGTCTGAGGCAGCATAAACACCTGTGGGTCTGCAATAGCAGCAAAGGGTTAACATCCATAGTCTCTCCTTTCAAATTGGGGCTTGAAAGCATCAACCTGGAGCACGGATTGGATATAGATGTAGATGGCCAATATGGTTATAGCCCTCAATGTGAAAACGTTTCGAGTTTAAATGTTTAATTTATGAAATGTCTAGCACCCCTACTTTAAACAGGCCTCAACCCTAAATCTGTTACTAAAAAATCAATGCTCATCTTGGATACATTCCATAAGAATTTATTTGATACCATTTGTTGGTTTCTGATTGGTTCTCATTAACCATTTTCTATGAAGGTTCTGTTCACAAATCAGAATATGGAGTGCATGCATACATTCAGTCGGGATTTGCCCTGTTATTTTTAGAGGCACAATGTTGTGAAAATCTGGACATGTAAAGAGGGAAGTTTATACACTATTGAGCAGCTAAACTTGTTCTGCTGTTGTGCAAAACAGGGACTGATACTTTTGGAAATAGCTCTCTGGTTTCATTGAACCGGTGTTCTGACCTTTTGCATGCTAATTTTAAAACAAGCGTTTTAAAACTAGTTTGAAAGTGGGTTTAAATTAAGAGTTGTTTTGTGGACATTGAAAGGCCAGAGGTAGAGGATGGCTCTTGATATTTTTTTTATTTATGCGAAAGTTCTGTTCTGGCTTATTTTGATGTTTTAGATGAAATTTTGTTAATTCATTTTTTACAATTAATATGTAACTTTAAGACAACAAAATTTAGTTTTGACGTATCTAAATAAAGGTCTTGCTTAAATGAGAGGGGCAGGACCTTAATTGAATTGAGTGTAATTTCACTGCGTTGCAGATGTGTAGTGTAGATTTCAAAGACAGATATTGTGATTTTCATTTGTACATGGCTTATCTAGATGGG
Organism: Hiodon alosoides; assembly: GCA_025775065.1. Lineage (NCBI taxonomy): Eukaryota > Metazoa > Chordata > Actinopteri > Hiodontiformes > Hiodontidae > Hiodon > Hiodon alosoides. The sequence continues at coordinate 15,332 of JAOYSI010039560.1, forward strand.
GGGGCTTTAGCGTGATTTTTGCCAAATTTAACACCGAGTTGTTTTTTTTTTGTTTTTTTTTTAGAGAGCACTGGTCTCCCCTCCCCCCCTCCTTTCATTAGAGGGTGCCACCCTGTTGATTGACAGCCATGGGAAAGAAGAGTCAGCGGCGTCCTGATGAAGAGTCGTCATCTTCTGGGGAGGAGGAATATGTTGTGGAGAAAGTGCTGGACCGCAGGATGGTGAAGGGGCGAGTAGAATACTTTCTCAAGTGGAAAGGCTTTTCAGAGTGAGTCCATCTACGTCTTCTGAAGAGTTTACCTTTTAGTCAGAATACATTTTAATAATAATGAATTGGTTTGTGTGTTGCGCATTAGAAAGCATATGCATGGTCGAAGGGTCAAAGGTTGAAATGGTGAAAATATTCAGGTCTGAAAAAGCAGGAATTGTTTCACTGTGCCTTCTCCTGTAAGGAAACACAACACATGGGAACCAGAGAAAAACCTGGACTGCCCAGAGCTCATCGCCGAGTTTATGAAGACCTACAAGAAGGGCAGTAGTGGAGGGAGCACCCCGAGTGGTGGTGGGGCCCGGTCCACCAGCACAGGTTCTTCAGGGGCGCGACCCAAGGACAGCACAGGTACCAAAAGGAGGAATTCCACGGAAGAGGAGGAGGAGGGGGGCAGCAAAACCAAGAGGAAGAAAGAGGTGGGAAGTGGCTGAATGCATGAACACACCGTGTGAATGCCATCAAGAGTATGGGGAACACAGACCAGTAAGACTGTTGTTTTGTTTCCTGCGCAGGATGACATCCTCATCGCGCGGGGCTTTGAGAGGGGGCTCGAGCCGGAGAAAATCATTGGAGCCACAGACTCTTGTGGTGACCTCATGTTCCTCATGAAATGGCGAGTACAGCCTTTGAGAATGCAGTTGCTGTTGTTACACAAATTAAACTTGTTGATGTTTAAGTGTCGTCTAAATGCATCTAAAGTTGCATGAAGGAAGTCCCTGTGCATAGAAATATATATATATATATATATATTTTTTCCTCTTTCTTTCTTTCCCCCACAGTGTGTGGTAAGACACATGTTAATATGAAGTTATATTAAATTTAAGGAGGGACAAATGTTTGTACTTCTAATGTCTTTCTATACTAAATAGTTACATTTGGAAATGTCTGTATTTCACTGCTGTGTCCTAAACTGTAGCTAATGGCTTTTCCTTGTGTCCTGCCTTTCAGGAAGGACTCTGACGAAGCGGATCTGGTGCTGGCAAAAGAGGCCAACCAGAGGTGTCCGCAGATTGTCATCGCCTTCTACGAGGAGCGCCTCACGTGGCACGAGGATGGAGACAAAAAGGAGAAGGGGTCTGTGAGCATGTGAGCGGGAGCACCCCCTGCAGGGCCCATCTGGAGAAGGATGCTCACACTTTCACTGCCTAGACAAAAAAAAAATGACTAGACCGTTTTATCAGAGTACACAAACCAATGGAGGACACTGCCCACTTCATGACACCCTCCTCCCTCCATTCCACATGTACAGAGATCTCAACGAGCGACATCCTGGTCCATTTTTATTGAGAAGGAACTGATTTAAAATTTGAAAACAAAGCAGAAAAGGGTTAGAAGCTGCTCTTGAGTTATATACTGGGTTGGGACATGAGGGGGACTTTTTTTGTTTTTTTTTGTTTTACGCTGTACTTTTTCTGACAACAGTAAAAAGATGGGATGAGATTACTCGGCTAGTGTAGTTAATTATGTATAATTTAGATTTTATGTGTGAATGGGCTTACGGACTATAGATGTGGCATATTCTTGTTGCGAGCGCAGTCATATTGCAGGACTGCTGTAGCAAGAGCTACGGCTGCATGGTCCTGTCTGTTCCATCCACTTGCACCTGGGGGTGTATGCTGACTCCCTTCAGATGCCCGTAGCTCAAGGTTATCGGGGCCCTTCAAGGGGCAGTTGAATTAACATTTGTGGGAAATTGCCTTTTCAGCAGGAGTAATTGTAAACGTTGGCTTCAAGGGTTTATATCAGTCCCATAACATTTAGCAACTAGTGAAATTTCTCAAATGTCTCATTATTTTTATTTCTATTTTACAAATGTGACTTACCTTTGTGCCACCTTCCGATGAAATATCACCAGTTCATTCATAATCCTTTATGTTAAAGGAGAACTATAACAAAATGGTTTTCATACCCTTTAAAATACAAGGTGTTCACATTGGCATGTTTTGGTTGATTCCATTAGAGTATTAGCGTAGGAAGCTGCACGATATTGTATATGTACCAAATATACAAACTAGGTGTAGCCAGGGATGCCCAAGTCCAGTCCTTCAAATGGCATGTGGCTTTGGTTTTTAGCTCCACCTCACCTCTTAATTGTAAACCTAATTGAACTAGAAAATTGCCTCACCCAGCGTTTCATGTGTTAATCGGTTATCAAGTGTAGCCCTAACTCAATTTTGTGTAGCGGGATTGGAGCTGGCCACTGTAGATCAGTTACGGACCATGGCAACCCATATTGTCATGGTGATACAACAAGTGTAAATGCTATTCAAACCTTTTTAGTAGGGGTGAGAAGTACTGCACTGATGAGCTTTCCAGAATTAACATACGCAATTGTTCTTCACCCCATTTCTTATTGGCTGGACAGTTTAAAAACTTTAATAGTCAAAATATATGCTTTTAATTCGGTTTGTTTGTATTGTTGATACTTAATGCGAACTGTGGCAGTTCTGTAAGCTTCTGGGCTTTCAAATTTGAATTTGGTGAACACCGGGCTTGAAGCGCTATATAAATGCTTTTAGGCAGGGTATGCTGTGTGTAGTTCGTTCTTCTTCGATCGGCAATTGTTTTTATTTGTCATAGTTGGGTCATTAAGAAATGAAAATTGTTCCAAACGTTAAAAATTGTTCCTTTAACCTCAGCGTTCCAGCCTCCTTTGGCCTCCTAAAGTCTGGTACTCACTAGCTTGATTTAAATTGAGGACAAGTCTAAAACTTAGCTGCACAATTGAGCTCAGGTGTTCAGGCTTAGGCTGAACCTCAGCACCAGGACTTCAGAGGTTCATAGGTATGTAGGTTTAGATTGTGTAAGGACTTATCAATGCCGTCCTTCCTAGATTCACCTTACTGACAGGAGGAGAGGTTACATAATCTTTCACATACCCCAATACTGCTACAGGGTGGTTATTTAATGGGGTAGGCGGATCACCACCTTGCGCCATGATGTAATTCCTCTGAATTTTTACATTTTTAATTAAATGCATGATTAGTTCTCTAAAAAGTAGCAAAAGGGAGATGCCGGAGGACCACGAACAGTTGTGATTGCCGAGTACTAGTCCAGAAGTTGCATGTCCTAGTCAAAGGGTCTCATTTTTAACTCATCACTACGGTAAGTTCATCAAATTTTAAATAAATTAAAAAAAGTTCTATAGGAAAGGAAAAATAAGTCATTTCATTATTTTAAAGATTATTTTTCAAGTCTCTGAACACAGGTCTCTAAAGACCATGTGGGAGATTTTCTGAGGTGCTCATAGCACGTGCTTGTCACTCCAATTAAGTCTACATGGAGTAATTACAAAAATGTCATGGTCGGTATGTACAGGGGAGTCGTGCGATTTCTTGTTGATGATGTATTGGCGTTGTGAATCCACTAAGTCCAGTCCACCCTACAGGGAACGGGCTCTTGTGTCACACAGGAGAACCTCCTGCAAGAACCCCCCCTCTCGAGCTAAAACTTTGACAGGGTTGTAGGAACTATTGATTTTTTTTAAACCAGGTACACGCTAGTCTGTGAGGTGGGTATTCATTCCCCCCGTTGTGCTTTTTACTGTTGTAACCCCCTTCCCCAGTCATCCTCAAGCACATCTAATATAGATATATTCTTTTGAAACTCATTATTTTTCTTCAGTCTGAGTGGTTTCAGAATGTGCAGCATTGGTGTATGTAACAATGTTCTGGGAAGTGCTCTGCACTTTTTCCTTTTTGTATGTCCTGTATCAAATTGTAGTAAAGCTAGTTTTGAACATTCTAAGCATTCTAAGTATTCATTTCCTCTACTCATTTATCCCATGTGCTGTCTCCACCCTGCTGAGCACTGTTGGAGCACGTGTGCTAAACTTCTTATTGTTTTATCAAGCTGCTTTGGCAAGTGTTCAGTTGGGTATAATCGTGCTAGACATACAAAATTGTTTGGTTTGAGTTAATTAAATATAAAAGATGAAAGTCCTAAATGATTTCCCAAACCCTCCTTTAATTTTCTTATGTAAATTACCTATAAAGTAGACCAATTTAGTAATATTTTATACTGTTTTATATATGTTTAGCTTATATTGACCATCAGCCCATTTGTATCTTCTGCTTTTGTATGTTACCAGCAGAGGGCGCTCGTGTAGGCCAAATGTAGACTAACGTGAACAATGCAATTTGGAAGCGGAATGATGATGTTATTGGACATAATACTTCAGTCCCCCATAGTCTAACTGCAGTGATTACAGATCTGCTCCAGTTATTTGGTCTTTCACTTCACTGATTAGTTATTTTTCTGTACTCTATCCCATAATGCTTGAGGTTAAATGGGAGTTGATAGAGGACGAGAAAGTTATTAGTAATGTATTGTTTGAAAATCGGTACTTGCTTGTAACTTAAAAAAATCAAAAAACATTGTTGATTCGGTTTGTCTGATGTCTCATAGACATTTTTAATGGGCTCACAATATATCATTTGAGGGGTGTGTTTGCCCCACACGGTCGGCCTGTTGCTTTTTTGTGTGAGCTGGGATGTCCCCATGCTCCTCTAAGGAACAGACTGGTTGGCGCCGCTCTTTGCTTATGAAAAGTAGGGTGTGCGTGACAACGGCCAGACAGCAGCACCCATGTCCTAAAGAGTGAATAACTACCCCGCCTCCACTACAAAACATGATGATACCCACAGTGTCTGATTCTGATACCCCTCACTCATCCATCGGGTCCCTGTTTAAACTGATAGGGGTTAAAGAGTCATTTGTTGCTGCAAATGTAGACAAAGACTGCAGACATCAAATATGTTCTGCTCCTCAGGCGCTCTTAACAGTAAACCTGTAATGTGCTTTATAAACCTGTTGGTGTCGCACTCCTACCTGTCACCTTACGGGTTCCATCATAGAGGCAGTGTCCTGTCACATTCTGTCACCAATGTAAATTATGGCCAAAAGGTGATTTACAACCTGCCTCCGGCAGATCCACTACAGTGACTTCTGATTTTCAAAAGATTGTTTAAGAAAGAGTTTTGTCTCAGGGAAAACATAATTTACACTCGAACATCAGTGATGAAAAAGGGGAAGATGGCATTTTATTCAGTTTGCACCTTTTTGATGTTGGACGCCTCATGAGACGGGCGGCGTCTGTGTGACTGTGCCGTGATAGGCGCCAGTGAAAAAGTTCTCCCCTTTTTCAGAGAGAGGATTTTTAGGCCCCTCTCTCTGAAAGACTGAAAGACTTTATTTAATTTCATAAACTAAATTAAATAATTTACACACTCTTCCCACAGCCCCCGCAACCAGCTGTGCTTATAAGGACACAGTCCTGTTTGTGGAGATTCAGGCATGCCTCATGCCTGAGCCACCTGGAGCAATTGCATGCTGTTTAACCTGAGGCACGACCACCCCCCCCCCCACAAATTCTCAGTCCTCTCATCTGCAGGTTGACCTTTAGCGGAGATGACTTTGTTTCACTCCCTGAGAGCGATGCATGTCAATGCACGTCACGCTGGAGCTGCACAGTTCTTGCTGGGGTTTTTTGGTGCCTCGTGATACAACATGCTGCTTCACGTTAAGTGTAGGCCCCGCAGTAGTGGCAGACAGGTCGAACAAGCCAGGCGGCTGAAGGCTTTTCGACCTGCGCCTTTCCTCCCCCTTTGCCTCCGGCCCTGGGAAGTGCAGCTCGCGGCCCACGCGGCCTCTCCTCTACCCTGGTACGGGCTCTTTTAAATCACAGAGCGTGGCTCTCAGAAACTCCTTTCACCACACTGCCAGTCTCAGGGCTTCCAATAAACACTGTGATTCACAAACATTCCCCGGCGCCAAAAACAGCCCAGTAACTCACTGTGGAGGGGGGCGTCTGACAGGTATGTTTTTAAAACTGTGAATTAATACCTGCCACTGACCCCCCGCCCCAGACCAATGTGTCACATGGCCCCCTAAGGAATCTAATATGCCTGCCCAGTTATTTTAAAGTCACAGGATTCCTGTGAGCACGTTCTTTTTTTAAATCTGAGATTTAAAAAGAAAAACTACTTGAAGTCGCCAGTTGACAGACATGTCCTTCAAGGGTACCCCTTTGTTTTCTCTTTCATGGTGCTCAGGATACAAATTTTGCTAAAAGGCTAACTCTGCCCTTACGGGCCAGAACTAACTATTGCTAATCTCAGTACTATAAAGTCAGGCCCTAGATTCGCACCCATGCAAATTCACAGTCTGAAAATTACAGAGATCACACCCTAGAGTACTGTAGCAAGAATTGGCCTAAGGATGGCACATGGAGTCTTTGACTAAAACAAGAAAAAACTTGCATTAATGCAATATCACAGCTGCCCGCCCACACACCCTGTGCATTACTGTGTGGCTCCCTCTTAATGGCAGTGGAATTTTCCAGAAAAAAGTCACTACATCTCAAATGGAATGCAAATGTCACCAGTAAATTTCCAGCCTAAAGGGACTATTGATTCCAGAGCAGAAAGCGAGCGAGAAGTAGGAAGGTTGTTTCATGCGGCGGAGTGGGAGCTTGAACCGTGATCTTGGAAACAGGAACAGTACTCATGGCGTGTCTGACAAGGGAAGCCAGGAAGCAGCCTTCTCAAAAAGCACAAGACCAAGCACAAGAAATAGCCTAAAATGGAAAGTGATCTCAGGTAGTTGCCACGAGCCAGTTGGAATGCACCGCGGCCTTTAGAAAACAACGTTTTTTTGGGAAAACTCACCCTCCGAACGCGTTCCAGCAGAGCGCCTGATCAGCCGAGCTGTTAGTGCTGGTGGGAGCCAGCCTCCCCAGGCGCAATCTGCAAACACAGCCCATCTCTCTAACTTCCAGCTCTAATTAGCTCCAGAGGGCATTGCCAATGGCTTGGGCTGGTTGTCTTGCAGCACATAAACACAAACAGATGACTGGCGAGGGGGCTACCGTGCAGCTGTGGTGTAGGAGGAGGAGAGGGCATAACAGGGGGACTTGATCGATGTTGTACCTCTCTAGACAATAACATGCAAAAACTGTTGGCACCTCTGTTCCTCCATGCTTTCTCTGTCTCCCGCATTGTCACCATGGCAACCCAGATCAGGATTGAGAAGACGTAGGTGTGAGTCATTACCTGGCAGCCAAAGGGGGCTCAGCCATGTATAAAGGCATGATACTTGTGGGTCCCAGTGCATGCTATCTGAGTGGAGTCCTGCTCAACTGTAATATCGCTCAGCAGAAGTTTTTTGGGGGTGTTCCCTTGAAATTGAAGACATGCAAAATTAAATAATTGTTTTTTAAAAGGTAATAATGGCTTGTGGATATAGGCGATGACATTAAAAATGAATGTACTAATTACAAATGGAGAGACCGTGAGGATTTATGTTTAAAGATTTTCAATTGGATCACATTTATGAGAGTTTACTGCTGAAAAGGGACATTTTACACAGGCCAAAGTCATTTGAAATGACCTTTTTGGTGCACTGTGAATGTTTGCACAGCTGGCACACAGCTGTGCAAGGATCATTGCAGAAAGATAGAAAGTCCTGGTGTTGTGCTGCTAGTGGCCCGAACAGCAAGGGCTTTCGCGGCTGCTCAGGTGGTGTGCAGGAGAGCCATACACACCAATAGGCTACTTCAGCTCGTGTTGCCATCACATTAAAGTGTATTGGGTGTTTTAGGCGAAGCTCTGTTTCATTCTCATTTGCGCTCTCTCTCTCTCTCTCTCTCTCTCTCTCTCTCGCCTTTTAAGCTTGCCCCGCTGACACTCTGGGTCCCCCTCCCCTTTCTCCCCTCGCTCTCCTGCTCTCCTGGCCGAGGGAAAGAATTATAGCTGCCATAAAGGGCGGATAATGCATTGTTAACTAATTCTGTCTGCTCAGTGCTGATATATCCTTTGCTCTAAATCTCCATGCCTGCAATAAAATGCTAATGCTAATGCTTGCCCTCCACGAGCTGATATCATTATTTATTTTTATTTTTTTTACAGGCAAGGGAGAAGGCTTGAGGGAGACGGTGTGGGGTTGGATATGGCGGGTTGGGTTAGAGTAGGGTGAGCGGAATCCATAACCCGCATAAGGATGAGGGGGGCTTTTTTCTAATGAAAAAGGTCTCTGAATCTTAAAACTGGTGAAACCATTGCAAATACAATAGATGTCGTTTTAAACTCCATATTTAAAGGGTGTGTATAATGGATATCTTGGCCAACATCATGTGAGCTAATATACATGTTTTTGGAAATCAGATAATTGACCCACAGCCTGTGCCAACCAAGGGAATACGCACATTCCAGCTAAGAGCTGGATGAAATACTTTCAAACATCTGCAATCACATCTTCTTTGAGTTTAAAAAAGAATAGGAATCTGGAGACAGAATAGTTGTGAACACACAATATATTTTCCACTGCTATTGTAGAATATGTTGAAGACCGTAAACAAAGGCAATATAAAATGTTAATGGTGTAATAAGACAAAGGAGATATTATTAGGTGAAGTGTACTGGAATTAGTTTGGCCCTGTGAAACTGCCGATGTTGGGCTAAGCTCAGTCTGTGTTACATCAGCATTTTTGTCTCAGCGGGTGTATCGTCTTATTTTTGCTGTACTGTTACATGTCTGTTACTGAAGATTTTGATTGTCCTTGTTGACCCAGCTGGACAGGGAAAAAAAAAAAAGAGAATCACACATGGTGTAACCCACAGGGGCTTCTAAATATTGATCCAGTGCTAGTTTTCAATTACCCAATGACACTTTCCGCCATCTGCAAATTACAGATAATTTGTGTCCCATCATAACTCTGGGCTTGTCCATGTGCTGCAATTAATCCATAATTCACTTGCAGAAAAAGGAATAGATAAAAGACCTCGAATTAAAACCACGTAATCGAGGATAATATAATATATCTCTTGGAATGTGCTGTTCCATGTCTGGCAGACAGACTTGAGACAGGATGTTAGGATTAGTATTGGTTGGAGAAAAAAAGGGTTTTAGCGTTCTTCAAGGGTGTCAAAAATTTATTTTTGAAACAGTAAACTTAAATGGTAATGTTTTTTGGAATTAGTCGAAACTTGTGCTGGAGGCGCTCCGTTTATCTTTTCCACAGTTTTACCTGTGAATTCAAAATACATTATATATATATATATATATATATATATAATATACAAATATTGCATCAGCTACGGCTGTTTAGGAGATTGAAGAATGATCTCTGAGAGGATTTTAGGATGGGAATGCAGCCATTTACCAGGAATACTCTTCAGTCATTGTTTGCTCTGCAGACATGAAGTCTGTTCAATCTGGCAATGTACTGTGAATTGGTCTTGTTTAACAGACACAGAACAATAAGTGGAGAGGCGATTGATTACTTTCTCTGGGACTAAATGTTATTAATATCGCCTATAATCTTAACCCGTTATGATCAATTATATTTCTACACCCCACCCACATACACATATACACGCACAGCTGAATCCTGTCTCTTCAAAAGTTTATAAATTATTCTGCAGTTTTATTTGACTTGACTTAAGGCCTGGGCCGGCCCCTCTCCCTTCACATTAATTTCTATAACGCGACAGTATTCCACTGACAGAAAACTAACAAACCAAAATTTATTTCATACAGGGATCTAATTTTGTATGCGCAGAAGTATGTTTAATAAAAATAAAAAAAGTACACGGTGTGGTCCAGAGTTATAACCCAATAAAACGAAGCATTCCCAAGAAGGCGGGAAATACTGGCCTTTGCAGTGCGGTATTGAACAGGGCAATTCCTGGCAGTTACTCATGCCTCGATGTTTGTTTCTCTCCACGGTGTATTATATGCGAGCATTTCTGGGTTCCTCGCAGGCAAGGTTTAGTCAATGCAATCAGATTGTAAAAACCACCATGACGTCACAAAATCACTTGCAACTGGACTGAAATAATCAATCGCTGCAGGAAAAACAATGTACTTTGATTCTGTAATTAATTTTCTGTTATTCTTCTGAATCAAATCTAATAATGGCAGAAAAATATTTTATTTATTTATTTATTTTTAGACCTGATGCATGTATCATAGATAGAAAATTCACATCTCCAATCAAACGTTAATTCCAATATTTACAAGGTTTATTTAATTGTTGAATGAGGTACAAAATGATGTCCTTAGTATACAAGTAAGACCTGAACCGAAGGTAAAATACAGCCACTTATTAAGCAAAAGCAAGAATGAATTAGGCCTATAACATCTACCATAGTTTAAAAAAAAAAAAAAACATTCGTCTGGATGGAGTTACCTTCTAAATCTAATCAACAAATCTTAAACTTTGTGGTCTTCTCAGAGGTTTGGCGTTTTAAAGGTTTTAAAAGTGCCTTGCCAAAGTGGCAACCGTGATTTTCAGCAGTCTCAGTTCAAAAATACATTACCCCCCTCCCAAAAAAAAAAAAAAAAAAAAACGCTCGCCTTACGATCTCACGGCTTCGCTTGCGTTTCAAGGCGAAGGTTATATTTGGATGTCACCCTTCACAGTTGGCTGATGAGATTTTGGAGAGTGGTCTTGGTTGGAGGCGCCGGCCCAATGTACCTGTGCATCGCTCGCTTCTTGTGCGCTGGAGTCCATATGTGCAAAGGTAACTGTTAGCCTGATCAATCGCATGAGAATGTAGCCACGTAGCATACATTAATTGAAACCAGATTCACCAGTGCTTCCGAAGGTATAGCTCGTCGGATTGGATCTAATCACCTGCATTGAATAATTAGTCTTCAATTGCCTTCCACTTTGAGACCGAATGTAATTAAGGTGAGTTATTCCTTATTTACAGCCCAGCCATGGAGCAGAGTGTTCTAAAAAAAATAGCTCCTGAATTAACCATGATTCATTTTAAACTCAGTACAGTCGTACAGTCCCATGTACGATTAGCCCCGGGAGGGTCCCTGCTGTTAAATTACACATGTAAAGCAAGGCTGTCGCTTTGCATTGCTCCAGCATTCTAGCAACAATTCCAGCTGCGGAGTGAAGTTCCCTCTGTCTGGCCCCTGATCTGTGAAAATTAACATTAGCAGAGCCTAGGTTAATCGGATTTAATGATATAATTAAGAGATAAATCAAGTAATAGAATGAGCTGTTTCTTTATGGGGCAATTGCAACCTCTGAGGTGTAAACTGTAAGGCTCTAAAGCAGAAGCGTCTCTCAGTCGGTGAGTTGTTAACATTGCTGCCAGCCTGGCCATATTTAGGCTAAGCACACCATAGTCAAGGAAAAAAGAATGTGGGGGAGGAAAACGTTTTTGTTGAGAGTGTTGTGCGTGCCAGAATCCATAGTACAGCTAGCTCTGTCACCCTGCATCCGGACCCCTGGAACACGCAGGATAACCTTTGTCATGCTGGACAGCAGGTGGCCCCAAGTTTACTGGGGCGAGGGACTCCTCGGCGCCATTGGCTTTAAGAGGCACCAGCAAGTGTTGGCTTGAGTTTCGATTTCAGCTGCATGGTTGGAGAGCACTAATCCAGTCTCATTCAGGGTAGACACGCACACAGGCCCTGGCTGACTTATGTGCCCAGTGATTGACAGGGCATCTCCCACTGATCATGCTACAGCAAATCCGGCCCACGTCAGAGTAATGACCTGCAGAAAAGCGTCTAACCTTATGTCCTTCCAGTAAACTTATTGCTGCATACCCCAGGTTTAATATCTGAGACTTGCAATCTTGCCGTCGAGATCTTTTCCCTAATGATTAAGTTACAAAGAAATAAACCTAAGTAAATGTATGATCTCATAAAGGTTAACGATTTTGAACGGTATGGAAGCAGTGCATTACGTTGACTATGACCAAAGGTGACATTTTCTGTAGGTCACATGTTCAGTAGATACCCCTGAGGAAGGGCACTGTTGGTGGTGAGGTGAATGAGATGCATTTAGCCTGGTGCAGGAACTACCACTCCTATTCTTGAACCACAGTCACAGCTACCCTTCTATACTTCCTGAGTAGACAGCATGGTGGTTTAGTTTTTGAGTCTTGCAAAGTTTTTCATTAAATACCGAGTTTTTGTAGTCCATGGGTGCTGAAAATAAAATACATAACGAATATTTCACAACAAATGCACTAGAAGTGCATATAATAATCTCTAATAAAATCGAATAAAAACATGAAAATTGTGCATTTGATTGACTGGGTGAGATGGATCTTACATTTAGACCTTATGTGAGTGATACATTCCAAATAAACTCCCCCTGTCAACCCATCTTTGGGGGATACATTAAGGCTTTAGATTGTGGAATTTGGCTTTAAACCAGATGACTGGAAAAGGGTATCAGCCTTTCCAGGTGCTTGCAGGCTGAAGTCCAGACACATGTGCACACACACCCACACAGGAAACGTTGATACTGTTGTCGCCTGCTTCACTCCTGACCATCGGCTCCTTCATCTCCACTGGTGGGGTATGAACCGAAGACGGAGAACGGGGGTCTGGGAAACGTGGGAGAACTAAGGTTGCTGGCAGAGAGCATGTGCCAGTACTGCATCTCTGCACCAGTACTCCCATTGCAAGATCTCTCTAGAGAAACATGCTCTTACCCTGTCTGTCTGTCTGTCAAAAAAAAAAACCCAGACACGCCCTATCACAAAACCTGTCGTGCTTTGCTCCGTAAAGAAACACAATCGCACTCTGTCTACACCCTGTAGAAGCCACCAGGGGCATGATTATCTGTTGTCCAATGCTCCTACACGCCCTCATTCCTCACCCTCGCAATCAGTTCCGTACTATTAATTTGCCATTTTCTTTTCCTTTATACTGCTGCATTAGTAATTAAAATTAACAATGCGTATTGACTACTGCAGGCTTTGCCATGCAAAGTTACATACAACATTTAACACCAGATGTAATGAGAGGATAACTTAATACGGTATCAGATTTTCACACTGTCATTTTGAGTATAACGTATCACCACCGGCACCTGGTTCTTTTAAATTCGCTGCATTCCGAGTGGGAGCAAGCCAAAGAGAGGGATTTAAATGTTGAGATACAGGAGAGGAAACATGAAACATGAACTTTACACATAGAGCATCGAATTCACAGACGAAAACGTGGCTTGGTTTCAGCGGTAGATGGTGCCTTTTTTATTTGTAGAAAACTGAATTTAATTTACAGTGGGCGAAGAAGTGGATAGAGATACGGTTTCACTATCAGTGGACAACAGCTATCTTATAAAATATGTGTGCTGGACTACTTTATGCATTTAAAAAAATAAGTGTACCATGGAAGTAAAATATTTGTATTTCATGTGTATGCTGACTAGAGCCAAAATATTTGGTGAATGGAAACAAGCATTCATATTGCGACTGAAACGGTATGCACGCGTGCATGAAGTGATTTCTTTGTTTAATTTAAACAACTCTTTTAAGTGCATAACAGTGAGGGTTTCTAACGATACCCTTTAAAGAGAACTGCACTCTCAACTATGTGAAAATGCATGTCAGATGTGTTGCCTTGACAACGGGGAGGTAGTAGTAGCCTGCCGCCCAGTAAACAGCCCATCTGTTTCCTATCCCCGTGAGCCAGGGGCAACGGACGAGGGGAGGAGGGGAAAGGACAGGAAATGATAGCATGTGCGTTGGGCCCACTGGCTGCCCCGTCAGATCCCAGCCCATCGCCAAACCCACAGCTTCTTAAATTCCAGACACCTGCTGCTTCTTGTTCCGCTACATAAATCCAGGTATCCCCTGATCACTGCAGGAGGTTAGAGGCACGTTCAAGGGGCACATTTCAGAATCTGTGGGCCAGACGCATTGTGTGCCGACTAAAACCAAAAAAAGGGGTGAGTCTAAAAGCTGAATGATGTCCATCGATAGTCGCTCCACCAGTGGCCATTGCATCGTCTCGTAAAGCACGGTATATATTGAATATGATATATATATTTTGAATATCATTATGCCCAGGATAACATATATTATGAGTGATTATTCAACAAAATAGAGACGAATGTGAATACCTGGCTGAACACAAGTTGAGCTGTATTATGTGCTGAACACAAACCTCAAGGTTTTTTTTTAATCCACAGCAAGAGATGGCTTGAGTAAGGAGTAAGAGTAAGGATATCTAAGTAATATTTGAAGAAACGTGTGAACCAGTTTTTTTTTATGTTTTAGTCTTCATTTTGGTTAAATAAAACAGTATGGTGGAAAAGATGAAGTTAGTGTTCTACTGTGACGTTAATAACTCAGTATGGTGGGAAAGAAGAAGTTAGTGTTCTACTGTGACGTTAATAACTCTAATCACACACAAATATTTCAACTAGCCCATGATGCCACAAACATGAAAAACACACACAAGCTTGTTCCTTCTTACAGCCAGGTTGGAAATGCGTCGAGACTGGAGCCCTTTGGTACAATGCCCTCTAACCCATTTCCCCCACCCCCACTCTCCAGCCCCTGTCATTAAACATGCTCCTAATGACCCTAGAAATCCTCAACTTTCCATTCCTCTCCGTTTCTCTAAAACAGCAAATTAACCTTGCCCATGCAAATGCAGGTATGTTGATGTGACCTAAAATTTAAGCGTCATTAGAGTTAAGCGCTGAGCCAAAATTAATTGCAGCTTTTAAGACAACAACCTAAGGGGCCATTCTTAATTCGGTATGATTTCGCGATTTACCTGTCATTGCAAACCATCAATGTACTTAAAAACCTAATAATTCAGTTTTTTTGTCATTTTTACGCAGATTTTTTACTCACCTACCTTTATGTTCTCCAATGTTTCATTATCTCTAAGACTAACAACATTTATTCAATAACAGTGCGCAACTTATACTCTTATGACCATTGGTTAATTGAAAATAAAAGTTTGTTTTGCTTGTTTTTTTGGAGATACACGTTTTTCCAGGACGGCGACCAAATGTATGTTTCTGTTTTCCCTTTAATAAACAAACCATAGAGGAGACAAACATGTCATTCACAACAACCCTCTTTTCTGTGCAACCATTGGCACGGAAACCATCATTTCGTCCCCTTGCATAAGCTCTCTACGTAGCAAACTCCGTGACCAGGCTCTTTCTCCTCTCGGTAGCACTATGTTGGTTTTGCAGTCATACCACCGTCTTCCTTCACTGAGGGAAAGCCCACCTTCTGCACTATCCCGGGCTCACGTAACCCTGACTTGTCTATTGCTGAGTACTCCACTATTGATTTAGAAATTATCAACCCGGTGGTTCAAGGGGTTTTGCCCATACAGGCCACTCTGTGTATACATTAAATTATTAGGTATGGAATCATGTCAGCACTGTTTTCAAGGTTCATATACTCTTAGTGTAATAGCTACAGAAATATAAGCTAGTTTAGTATTCTAGCACTGTGGCATCTTGGTCTGTCACAAGACACCCTGGTCTGTCTATTCCTCATTACTGCCTAGGCCTCTTAGCAAGGCTCTAGGATGCACTTTTACACAGTAACACTTCACATTATTAACATTTCCTTGTATGAGCTTGTTTCTGCGTTGATTTGTCTGGCATGAGTGCGCCTGTGTATAATTCATCCTCTGGCTGTGTGGCTAAACTGATAGCCACTGTTGAGGTTAGGACTGCTACTTTGGGAAACATGTCAGGAAAGGCTAACTAGCGCAAGCCGTGAACTAAAAATATGCAGGCCTAGTGTTTTGATATCCTGCTCAGGGCAAGCAACTCGTGTTTTGCTGCAATGGTATATGGATCTTATGTAGCTACTGTTAAGCACTGTTCTGTTTTAATGCCCTTGAATTTGTCAGCAACAAAAGCACCTGCGAAGGTAACTGCTCTCTAACCAGTTACCAAGTCAGACTTGAACTTCTTAAACAGGTCATGTCATCCAATATTGGCAGCGATAAAGGTTAAAAGCAGTGTTAGAGTATTAGAGGGTATACTGGCTATTTTATTTTGGCATAAACAGTTACCATTTCCTGAGGACTTTGACCTCAGACCTTTCTTGGGGTCATCAGTGATCAAATGGGGAACAGTTGCACTTGAACTAAAATATTGCACGTCTTTCACTCTGTGTTTTTGTTGTATTGAAATAACCAACGGTAATAAATGATATATTTCTAATCTGCGATCTATTATGAATTTGACTGTTTTTATCTGTATGGAGTGTGACACATACCAGTACGGGCATGTGAGCGGCTTTGTAAACGGTCGCATCGCCCTCTGGTGATAGAGAAAGGTATTGTCATCCAAATTATTTGACTTTTTCTTTTTAATCCAATTAACACGATTTTTAACGTACCTAACAGGCTACTTTTAGCTATTCAGTGTGTAGTATATTTCATTTTTTAAAGTGAAGCTGTTAATGCATTAAGCAGCACAGGTAGATTACCATTGATTTAACATTATCGCACGGTTTTTAAAAAGCTGTCTTGCAGTTTAAAAATAAAAACTAAAAACATTCTCATAGCTTGGATTGCAAGAAATAATGAGCGGCAAGATGACGTTTTTATTTGACGATTTACTTCCAATTAAGTCGCACGAGTTTGTCCTTTATTTTGGTATTACGTCAAGTAGTATGACTCTAACATACAGCAGGGACAATTCCAGTGCTGTCCCAGACAGCCACTACAACTCATTCTAATTATTATTACAAGTAGTTTTAAATGTTTCCTGCTTGATAATACTACCAGTTGAAAAATCTATTTCAGGCACATTAGACGGGGATTTGTATTCATATTGCGAGCATTATTTCTGCAAATAAGGTCGGTAAATCTGCATCCTAATTTGTTTCGAGAACACGCGGAGATTGCTAATTGCAAATGAATAACAAGTGTAATGGTGCCAGCATTATTTCATACTGATATCTGTTTTTTCGGACAAAAATGTGGCATAACGTTGCTATGACTGCGCCACTTGCTTGTCCGTGCTTTCATATTGCCGATTTTTTTCCCCTCAACTGACAAAGTGCGGAACAGGGAACATGGCATACACGCGAGCCTCGACTACAGAAGTTCATGGCCATAACATGGAGTGGTTGATGCCCGTGGCAGTGCACAAAATTATACCGTGACTGAACAATGAAAAATGGATCCACTTTGTATGACCTCACCTTTTAAGGGATAGTCGAAGGTGGGGTCTAAACGTGTTGTCTTCCAAAGCAAATACTACCACATGAGGGCGACATCGAGTTATGTATAAGGTAAAAAATGAGACATCCGCTGTAAAGAGACGACCTTGGGTTTTTAACCACTGCGGTCACACCCATTACATTGAGTATATTTGTTTTGATGTTTTAAGTGTAAATCTACGTGTTTTCCAACGCAAGAGTTGCCAACGTTTCTCAAAGCTTTGACCAATAAAAGAACCAGCTAACAATCATTCTGGGGCACCGAAAGCTTTGAAACAGCCAGGCAGGGGAAAACACAACCCCCAGGGCCATCCATCCTTCTCTGTCTCCAAGCTGTAATCAGCTCAAACACCTCATCCACTGACTCATCAGCATAGAAGTCAGGTAACTGTCGCAACATGTGTGGAGGAACCTCGGTGTCTTTGAGCAGATAATGAAATTATACATTCCCTCCCGAGGAATCCCTCTCTTGTCAGTGCAGATACGTTTCTCTACGCTGCAGCTGAACCAGCTTCCAGCCATAGCACTCCTCGCAGATAAAGGCCCGACGCCACTATTCTCTTCTGATACACAAGCTGAGTAATTTGGTCACGTTATTCAGAACCAATAATACCAATGTAATTGCTCAGTGTAAATGTGAAATTTTCCCCATCTTTGTATGTGTGTGGTATTTTCACAATTTTGCCATCCTCCCAAACCTCCTCTCAGCCCCGGGGGAAAGTCGAAAGGGGAGGGGAGAGAGAGAGAGAGAGAGGCGAAAGAGAAAAGAGAAACACTTTTCTCTTACATTCCAGAGCCCCATCAAAGGTTTATCCTGCCTGCCGTCACTGGTTTGGATCAAAAAAAAAAAAAAAGATTTTAATGCGCTAAATACAAAGTCTCACAAGGCCTGCATGACGGTATTCCTAGCAGACACCATTGATTACAGATCAAAGAGTGATATGCAACCTAAGTTTATTGAAATCAAAAACAGATCAAAAATGACAAGAGTAAAGGTTACCCTGCTCTTTAAACTTCTAAAAAATATACCTGATAATGTACCTTTCTCTCTCTCTCTCTCTCTCTATATATATATATATATATATATATATATATATACACACACACACACACACACAAACACACACGTATATAAACAGTGTACAGGAGAGCTTTGTCACCAGATGGCGCTCTGGGGCCAGATATTCCAGTTGCAGGCCTTCCTTGGTCTAAACAATGCACAAACCCCATATATCAAGGCATGGATCACCTGCAGCTATAAAAGCTGATTAAAAATTTAAATGTAAGGTGATGTATAATGTGTAAATTAGGAGGGCCCGGGTCACTAACTTCTAAAGTCAAGTGATGATCACAGACCTTGCCGTCTGTCGCCTCCGACCCTTTCTTCGTTGTGTATTTTATTGAATAAAAACATTTTATTTATGGTGCCTTTTTTGGGGGGGCATTGACATCAGTTTAGGTTATCGGGTCCATCATTCCTGGTACTACTGGTGGGAAGTCACTACTGACTAAATTCCTATGCAAATTTGATAGTAAATCACTAATAAATTCAAATGAAAGGGATTTACCAGGATGGTAAATAGAATTGGACAAGCAACATTTGGTTCTGAATTGTAAAAAAAAAAAAAAAAAATTTGTTTATTAAAAGCTACAGATTTTATTATTTATGAACTATGAAACTGTGAAATACATTGAAAGTTGAACATGCTTTAGAGTAGTTTGTACTTTGAGTAGTCGGCGCTGCCTTTGGCCTGAGCCAAGAATCTCCTTTATTTTAATAAACTGAGCATATAACACATATCTATATCTAAAGATACACACATCCAAAGTGCTATTTCTTCTGATAATTCATTTTCAGGACCACACCACACTCAATACGGCATTACAGAATCGAAGGCCAGTTCTTACACACTTGGTGTATAAGTGTTATATTGTAACCAATCCAGACTGTTTCTTTTCCCATTATGGTTGAGTTGAGCTATCCGGAGGAATTTACCTAGGTGGTGCTGTGAAGTGGGGCCCACATCAGCTGTGGTACCCTCCATGGCACTGACACAGGGAGAGTTAGCGATCCATCACTCTTAATAGGAGGAGATAAGTTTCACAGAGAAAAGAAAGAGATAAAGAGAAAGCAGGAGAGAGATTTACGATGACGTGAGCTGGAAATGTACGCCTTGATCCTTCTGTGCGCTGGCTGCAAAGGGAGGGGCTCCCATGACACGGCAGTGCCCGGGCCACTGCCCCTGGGCCAGCTCCGTCCATCTGCCTCAGCCTCCTCTGCTCAGAGCGCAGTCACGTAAGACCAGTGCCGTCCCCACTTTATGCTGTGCTTCTGAAGTCTCGCCCTGACCCCATCTGCCCCGCACTCGTCCATATTTCTCCAGCACGCTCTTACCTCTGGGCGTGAAATATGGTGTGAATACCTGGTACTCTCTGGCTTTGGAGATAGCGAAGGTGTAAATTAAGCCGGGGGACTCTGGGTGACCTTATTTACGAGTCGCCTGTCAGGTGTTTAGGTGTTGGAGCGAGTTGTGCAGCTTAAACCACTTACGCTGCAATCAATCACTGCGCTTGGGGCTGCCGGCTCGGGCTGAGAGGGTTCTGCGAGCACCCTCCCGTGTGTGTGTGTGTGTGTGTGTGTGTGTGTGTGTGTGTATACGTATGAACGCATCTCTGTGTTTGCGTCCATATCCCCCGGAACAGTCTTGTAGCCATTGCTTCGAGTGTTATTTACTGACAAGGTTCAGTTAAATTGCCTGGAAGAGCCGCTAGCAGAGCTGAGGCTAGGTCAACCTGGCTCCCCCAGGCTGCTTCCCAGCTACCTCTGCCCCCGCAGAACATGGCCCTGGCACTTTTAATGCTCCCCCCTAAATCATGGGGAACGTGATCGTAACCTGGCCGAAGAAGTTCAAATAGACCCTGTAAACCGAGGAACTGGCGCAGGCACGCCCTGGAGCCGTGATTTGGAGTGCCCCTAAAGCATTCTGGACCACTCTCCATCAAAGCATCAAACTCCCTCGAGCGCCGGTCTGTTCTCTCATTTGGTTCCATGAAACCGCTCATTTACAATTCAATTTATTACAGCGGAACATGATAATCTAATAAAGAACGCCTTTCACATGCATGTAATACAAAAACCCAGTGATCACTACCTCTGCTTTTTTTTCAGCTCACATATCTTCAATCTTTATTTTGCTGCATGAATCAACTGACTAAATCAACAGAGTTGCTGGCCGACTGCATGTAGCCTGGATTGTTGCTGTTGCTCTATTGTTAGCTTCTCTGTCTCTTGTTTTGTCTGGCTGCTCATTGTGCATGCAGCTTCCCCAGGCCAAAGCCTGTCTCTGCAGTACAATAAAATAAAGTCTGTGAATGTAAGTGGGTGTGTGCCTGCCTCTCGCACTCATCCGTGTAAAGTGAATGGACACATTCTGTGCAGTCTTGCACCTCTGCGATCTCTCTAAGCACAGACAGGGACAGTCTGCTGTGTCTCCCAGGCTCTCCGATTTATGGCAGTGCTTTGCCAGGTACAAGCTGGAGTCTGTGTGTGTGTGTGTGTGTGTGTGGGTGTGTGGGTGTGTGGATGTGCCTATGTTTGTGTGGATGAATGCTTGAATCGCATTTGTGTGCATGTGTGCATGTGCGTAGGTGTTTGTGTATGATTGTGTGAAGGTGAGTGCGTAACTGCTACAGCGTGCACATTCCAGTCCAGGCCCACATCACAAGTCAGTGCTTCCTTTTCTCTCCAGACTCCCTTGTCTGCCACTCCCTCTGTCTCATCCCCAAGTTTCTTTTTCTCATGTCTTCCCCTCTCACTGTTCTTTCAACCTCAGGCTATAAAACACTCACAGGGGCAGGACGTAAATCTACCCGCCCCTCCTGCCACCCGAACCCCCGCTGTCTCAGGGGATTTTCTGGGTAGACTAAACAAACCCAGAGCAGGAGAGAAAGGCCAACGCTTGATAGGAATCTAGGAGAGACATGACCTGGGCCTTGTTTAGAGACTCCTGAGAAAACAAGCACAAGAGCCTCCCTTGCTCTTCTCCACGCGTCTGCGGCCGAGAGCGGCTGTGACCACAGGCGTGCGTTTGTGTGTGCGTGCGCGTCTGGATATGAGCACGCAAGCATGTAACACTGAGGCTAACGGAGTGCCTTTTTATGGCCACCTGAATGTCTTTCTCCTCCAATTCCTTTTCTTTTTTTTTGTTGGACAACATTTATTGCACTTAATTCCGGGTGCATTCATTCCTCAGAAGGCGCAGATAGCAGCTGCAGCTAAATAGCCCGTCATAAAGCATCTGCAACAGCAAGGAATAGCCTGGGGGCAATCAGAGTGCTGGGCTGGTAAGGGGTTTCCAGATTCCTCTTTTGTTAACATTTTGTACATTCTTGTTTAACTTTTAATATAGCATTTGCTAATTTTTTGATTGAACTTAATAAAAAAATGTACATATTGCATACAACCTTCCTACTGTTGGCCTTGTTTTCAGTACAGAGGTCGTAAATGATCGCGTAGGGTCGCAGCTGTCTTTAATTGGTTAAATGCTTGGACTTTCAAAAGTGGTTCCTCCTCAGTGGATTTTAATGCACCAGGAAGAGGTGAAGGTTATTCTGTGAAGAGGGAATTACAGCACCAGGGGGAGACAAGGTGCCGTTTTTGGCATTCATCACCACTTACATGGCAGGAGAGTGGCTGGTGATGCCACAAATGGAGGTTACCGATGTCAAAAAATTACCCCTCTGCCTCCACTAGACCCAATTTATGCTGTTATTCATGGAAATAGCTCTCAACTAACTTTTCATACATTCTTCTAGGCAATTTTCCTTAAGGTCTATCAGGTTGGTAGGGATCACATATCAACATTTTTAGGATTCTCAATAGGATTCAGGTCAAGATTATGACTGGGCTACTTAAGGACATTGCCATTGTTTCCTTTACCTAATCCAGTATTATCTGGCCTCTCAGTTCGGTCCCTTCTGAAGAAAAGTGTTCCCATAACAGGACGCAGCCACCAACATTCTTGACAATACATATGCGCGGTGAGGAGTTTTTGCCAAAAGTAATACTTTGCATTTAGAACCAAACATTATATTTTGTTTCTTCTACCCATTAAATCTTTTGCCCCGTGTCTACTGTATCATTGAAATAATTTTGAAAAGTGTTACTTTTGGTGAAAAGCCAAAGTTTCTTTTTTCTTTGCAGACATCAAACTTCATTCAACCATGAAGGTGTTTATTTTGAGCATTAAAGCTTTGAATAACTATAAAATGAAGTATTGCTGGAGGGGTTCAATACTTCTGAGAGGCACTGCATATGTGTGAGAGAGCGAGAGAGGGATTTTTGGCACAGATGAAAATTCCATCAACAGGAGGTGGAGATTTAGGCCACGGGTAAACTGGGATTTGTACCAGATGGGTAAATGACAGAGGGCTGTGACAACCTACAATTGTACAACTCCTTGTTATCTCCTGCACTGGAGTATTGTGCTGTTATTCTCAGAAACGGCACACATGCACAAATGCGCCTTGGAGCATATACACAGCCCGCACACACAAATCATCTCTCTCTCTCTCTCTCTCTCTCTCTCTCTCTCTGTCACACACACACACACACACACACACACACACAAATATTAAAAAGGCTTTGTGGAAGTTGTCACAGCGCAAGATTAGAATTCTCATAATGGCCACTAGGTGCCGCCACACAAATTTGATCTGGATTTTTCCCGTGTTATGTGCCAAACGTGTAGAAATGTAGTAATAATAGTAATAATAATAGGAAAACAAAATATGTTCGTTTTATACCATACTATTGCAGCTTAGCTTTCCATTATACATGAGCGGAGCAAGAATCGAAAGAAATCTGCTATCAATTAAAATCCGCAGAAAAAAGTGTAGCTTCACCATTTCGGTAAACTTCTTGCTTGCTGATGGTCTGCGTATCGATTTTTTCTTCCTCTATAAAAACAACCTATTTACTGTAAAGTGTTTTCCCACTGCTGAACAAAGAGTTTCAATATTGAATGTGTAAAGGATGTGCACCTGTAAACTGCTTCGTTTGTCACATACAAGGGTGATGAACTGGCATCAATGCTTTTTGTATCAGGCAGCCAATAGAAATGACAAATTGAGTCACATGGATAGGTGAACGCATTCTGCTTCTTGTACTGTTTCCTTTATGTTCAACATTTTCCCTCTTGTATCGCCAGCAGTAAATTTGTTGCTTTTCTATGGTAACAATTCAGAGGAAAAAAAATTGGTGTCTTGGCAGGTTCTGTGGATACTTATTAGGAGTGTGCCCTTACAAATCAAAATGAATGCACAATTCTTGTACTTCTATTAATTGTTATATTTCTGTGTTTGGGTTTTTATTTATGCGTATGGGCATTTTCCCCTTTATTGAATATGCATAGGCCTTCTAAAATGCACTTAATACACAAAATAAATCTGTGTACACCTATTCATTCACGTCCATGTGTAGTCCTTTGTCTAATACAAAGATAGGAGGCAATGGTGAGCAGTAACGCGCAAAGCGAAGCCTCATTAGCGCATGCTGGGAGCCCTAATAGACACAAGGGTGCACCTGAAAATTCGACATGCACCTGAAATTCGATGGGCAGACAAATGGACACAGGCAGGAGGACATACAACATACAGGCACACACCCAGATGCACAGCGCTGCACGCAAAAATATCCATATAAATACACACACACACACACACACACACACACACACCATGCACACATCGCAGAAGCACTGGTGTATTGTTGCCACGTTGTTCCAGCGCAGGGGCTTGCAGGGCTGTCTGCGGTGCTGATCGATGGTCTTTTACTGCTTCCCTCGGATTATCAGCGGAGTTCAACGGGAGGGGAAGGCGATTCATCAGAGCCAAGGAGAGAGAGGGAGGGTTAGGTACCCCTCCACATATGCACACACATACACACAGACAAGTGCACACCCACACACACACACACATAGAAAACGAGGGAGAAAGAGCTGGCATGCCCCCCCTCCACTTCCCATTCGCAGGACGCACACAGACAGAGAGAGAGAGAGAGAGAGAGAGAGAGAGAGAGAGAGGGGAACAGAGAGGGAGTATTTTACATGGGAAGCAGAAATGAGGATGACATGCCAGAGAACAGGAGATATTCCAGAGTGTCAGAGACTGGAGATACAAGAAATAGGGTGCAACATCAATAGATTAAAAGATGGAGAGAGTGATAGGCCAGTAGAGGTATGGATCATACCAAACAGATAAACAGGCTGCACTCAATGTACCACGTACCACTAAAGGCATAGCACATGCATTTTTTTAATGGAACTACTCCCCTGGATTAAAGGATATGGAAACAGAAATTAATTAGCTCCTGCTAACAAACGCAGATGCTGTTACTGAAATGCAGCAGCAGAGAGGCAGGGGTAAAAAAAATCTTGGCCAACACACCCGCATAACCTGTACATGACTAATGCAGAGGCCATCACTGCTTGCTTTAAACATTCTCGAGGTTTAACACCTACATATCATGATGCTCATAATGGTGTTTTAATACACTACATCTGAGCGAGGGTTAAGGTCTCAGAAACAACAAATTATTGTCAGTGTGTTGAATGCTGCTCTGTTTATCTGCAGTATAAATCACGTAGAACCTCAGGGCCATTAAATATTCCATTAACTACACGATCATCATGCGCTTGCTACTGCAGGATCCCCTCAAATTTTTAAAAGTCTTTTATTTTTTTGGTGGCCCTTGCGTTACAAGGATTCGTCCTTAAGTCAGTGACACTGAGCCCACCTCAACTCTGACCAGCCTGAGATAGTCATAAGGGGAAAACAGACATTCATTTTTTTATGTGTTCACTTCGTCCCTGGACACAGAATGGACAAGAGGAAACAACAACAACAACAACAACAACAACAGAACTAATAATAGAAATGTTAAAGGAATGGGTGTGGACCTGATCATGGCACTGTGGTTGCTAACTCTCTTGTTACATGTGGGTCAGGGAGTGCACCGGGTTTCAGGGGCTGTGCCTGTGTCAGATCCACCTGCACAACCAACCCAGATTGTATGACAACAGCCCTCTGGGAAACTGTTAGGAATAGTATTTATATATAATATAATTGAGCAAATTGCCTCCAGAATAATAATCTTCTCATAGTTGAATGAGTCGTTTTTTTATACGTTTATTAGTTCGAGAGGGTATTTATTTAATATTGAGGGTGAGTTTGCAACATTGTTATATTAGGTAATAAAAAGCTGGCATAATTCCAGTTGTCTTCCTGGGGGGGTGAAGTGAGAGAAGGGAACCACTAGAGGGTGCTAGTTGACTCACTGAGAACTTTAGGGGCACTGAGTGGCTCTATTTAAAGTATTTCATTATGTTTTTATTGGTGCCATCTTAGTAAGGAGGAGGCCTACTCCAGGAGATGCATTTTGATTGCAGTAAGTAAAGGTTTCCCTGGAAGATTTTTGCTTCAGGTATTGTAATTTCTTGGTTAACCATTGATGTTTAAAAATATTTTTGCAGTTTTCAATGAAAGACAAGCAGGAGTTATTTATTTTATTTATTTTCATAGCTCCTCATGGATAGTCTACCATTATATATTACAATTATTATTTTTTTTTTCTTAAAGTTATGGATATAGCATTTATAGGTTGTCTGTGCTTTATTGGCTCGCAAATGGTCTCTAAATGTATCTAGTCCATTTTAGAAGTATAGATTACAGAGGTGAGATTTAACACTGACACATATCATTTATAGGTGAGAAAATTAGACATATCGGTGCTTAAAGTAAGGTTAGTCAGGTGTAATTTTGAGTATATTTTAAGTTTCGTTTTTCAGTTCTGTTGGAGGTCTCAGATAGAATATTTGAACCTATTAAGCATGGAATTACATAAATTAGAGATTAGAGAATAAATTAGAACCCCTAGAAAATAATGTCTCTGTGATAAGAGACGTGAACTATGAAGCCAAGAACTTGGCACTGTCTACTTATAGGTACATGAAAGATGTAGATGTACAGGTTCTGTAATCGAACATTTGAAGTATGGAAATTTGGAAACAACAGGAACATTGCATTGACCTAAACTGTTTGACCTCCAGAGTGGATGTGGGGGTCAGAGATCAACTCACTTGACCTCGTACCATTGCAGATACTTTTAGATAAACCCTTTCACAAGTACAGCTTTTAAATGCTGGCATGTGCGCAGTCTCTCTCTCTCTCACATTCGTTTGCTCTCTCGCTCTCACACAATCTCACACATGCAAACAGAATAACCGATCGGCAGTGGAAGTGATGAAGTATCTGTCTTGCACAGCTGTAGGTCTCCCCTTGTCCTCACCAGTCTCACCCCTACCCGCGCTTTACCCATTCGCAGAAAGCCAAATATGCAAAATCTGGAACAAAAAATGAGGTTTGACTGTGCCTGCAGTATATGAGAATTGAAAATTCCAAAGATCACGCCGTTGATAATAATTAAATCTGGTTTCGTCCCTTCACCCCCCCATCTCTTCCATCTGTGTGGCGTGGCTGCTTTTCACCTCATTCTCTCTCTCTCCCATCCTTCACTGTCATCCATCTGCTCCCAGCCATCGACCTCTGACCCCCAGTCGGGTTCAGCAGCAGGTCAGGAGTATGGGGACAGGCTGTTGTTGGGGCCTGCCGGCTTACTTCCTTGGCAGTGCGTACAGCTGCCGCTGCCATGGCAACAGCTCCAGATTGCGGGCCAGACTGCAGGGAGAATAGGATACAGAGCTGCAGATAGAACACTCCTGTAGTGTCCTCACTTTTCAGGCCCTCCATCCCCCTTCTCTCTGCCACTCGTTGGTTTACCCCAGCGTGCTTTGTTCACATAAACACACAGCGAACGATACAGTAAACAAAGGCACACATGTGACCAAAATATTGCATACAGATATCGTTTAATACACAGTGTGGAAGCATCTAATGTCAATGGATTAAATGGTTTTAATTCTCAATGAGCTGCTGCAGTTTGAGTACATTAACAGACAAGTAACATAGTAATATTTTGCCTGGAGGTAAAAAGAAGGGCAGGGAGACTGAGCAAGAGCAAAACAAAAAAGAAAACAAATTTGTTAAGGGCCGTGGCCTCTCCAGGTGTGGTGTCAGATCTTGTGCCTGAGGGCTCAAAATTCAGACCAGGTGGATACACTACAAAAGAGCTGAGTCACTCAGTCCCTCCTGCATGAATCACACAGAAGTCTCACTCCCTTTACAGTTTATCCTCTAACTCTCTTTAAACCAATAAAATGTGGGTTTATACTGCAAAAACAGACTGCTGCCAGACCGGCTTTGGTGCTGAACAGCTACAATCAGTGGGCACACCGCTGTTCTGTGGGCACACGGCTCAGTTTACCAAGCCGGTTCCATGCTCTTTGCTTCCACTTAATGGCTCGTGGGAAGGGTGTTTCCATGGCATCATGTTGGGACAATGGAAGCGACAATCCATTTGCTGATGGAACTCTTGACTCAAGTGCTTGTAAACTGGGTTTTGGAATTTGCACTCTCAATATAATGTGTTTGCTAACTTTATTGTAAAAAGGAGACCTCAGTCAAGAAATGGACATGTGCATACACAACTGCACACAAATTTAAACCTCTCTTCCTCGCATTTGGTTGTGTGTTAATTTCTACAAATACTGGACTCCAGCTAGTCTGATCATGCCATAACTTGCAATTTTTCCGAACACTACCCATAGGTGGTGCTGTCTACACAAAGCAGAAGGTTTGTCAAACGGATTAAACAATGAAACCGTTGGATTATAATGCAATGTGAACGTCTTTGAAATACTGTAGTCTCTCTTCAGAAGTTACTTAAATAATGCTGCGCTAACGGATTATAGATGAATGGCAAATGTTCCAGGTATGTATATAAAAAATTGAGGAACTAATGCAGTTTTATGTTTGTATTATGTATCAGCATGTATGCACAAAATGTGTTTCTATAGGAACTAAATGCTAGTTGATTAAAAAGTTTACGCTCTACAGTAGGTTTCATGTGGAGTTTTTCAAGTGGACCTTTTGGGCTGCAGACAGACGATTAAAACAAATTATACAGGTTTATCGTTGCATCTGAAGATCGATTGAAGCTTTTGATTTTGTGTGGCTTCATTTCAGTGGGCGTGGTGTTTATTCTTGTCAAGCATGTGGTTAGCATAACGACATTATAAATGCACTTCTGAAGTGAAGTTTTGATTCTGTCAATTTCTATTTAATAATATCGATAATTGTCTCGTGACCCATACTAAGCACTTCTACACTATGTGTAAGATTGCTAATGCGCTTTACAGCTACAATATAGTTACAGCCCCAGATTGAAACAATATAACATTATTACAGAAAGTATGACAACAAACTACAGAGAAAGTGGGTACAGGGTAAAGATGAGATGAGAGGGCAAGAAAAGCCAAAGTCATGGTAGAGGTACATTGGGGTAAGGAGGTGGAGCGATGGAAGGGTACAGGGAGTCTGGAAAGGAGCTTAAATGTGGATCAGTCCCAAAAGTTAAAACTCAGACAACACAAGAAAGTGCTAGGTAGTCGGGTGCCAGAGAAATGAGCAGAATGGTGATGGTGATGACTTGCTGAGGACTGGCTGAGGACTGGGAACAGTAAAGCTCAGTTCAATGAGAAAGTCCTGTGGGGAAGAAATTAGTTTCCTAAATTTGATCTGCTCATCTATGATTTAATAACCTACTGAAATGTCATAATCACGTAGATAAAACACGTAAATGATCTATTTCCAAATAATTTGTAAACAATTCATACGACAGAAATCCTTGACGTCTTGATTCCACAGCATAAACAAATTCATTCTAATGTTTTTCTTTTTCTTTCTTCAAATATAATTTTCAAAATAATAATTTAAATACACCATAACACTGAAGTATTAGTGATGGCCTTTAAATGATTTCTGAATCTTGGGGTTGAACGGAGGATGGCTGCACATGTTTATAAAGGTTGGGGTATGGGCTGGGGCTTGGGCTGTGGCTGTGACGGGGGCTGGGGCTGGGGTTAGGGTTGGAGGTAGACCCTGACCCCCTCAGTGTGGGCCAACAGGGCTGACAGGTGCCCAGCACTCCACCATGTCTTCCTTTCCTCCCAAGTCTGTTAGCTTTTTTCCTGTTATTGTCTATCACAGGGCTGTATGGGCGCATGCGTGTAGAGAACTCGCACAGGGTCAGCTCTGCTCATATGTACCGAGACACGCGCTGAGACACACGCAAGCATGCTCTTTCTCGTCCCAATCCAAAGATCAAAGGTTGCGAGATCGGCGAAACAAATGAGCCAATAAGACGTCTTTGATTCCTCCCGAGTGACAATGACTGGCAGGTCAGTAGATGGGTGTGGGTGAAGTAATGCAGTTGGAGGGCACGGGGAAGGGCACGGTGGAGGCTCAAACAGGAGGAGGGGGTGTGTCTTATCAGCGCTCTGACAGTTAGCGGCACAATTAATGATTCATGAGGAGACTAAATTAGATCATTCCTGGACTTAAACTCAACCATCAGCCTGGGCTGAATTAATGTCCCCCTTTTGATCTGCATTTTGCGGGAGATGCTATCTGGGCCGCTGCGTCTCAGAAGTGCCGTCCCCGCGGCAATGGCGCGTCGTATCCGCCTGTATCCAACGCAAGACCCACCGGAGCACCTAAACACCGCCATGAAATTCTGAGAAGTACAAACGGCACAACGGACACAACTCCAGGAAACATCCAACCTTCCCGTGCCTTCTATAGCATTTGCTTATATATGGTGACATAATTCATTTCTAAAGGTTAAAGTCTGATCTACACAAGGATAGATGGAAAGCCAGCCATAGTCAATATTTACATTTAATTGTTGATATGATATAATACGTACTTGCAAAGCAAAGTTTCAGATGATTAATTTTAGGTGGACTCAATCCCTTCTTCCCCTGTTTGCTGTGCCCAGATTCTCAGGCCACTGCTTCAAGGCAGATAGCACATGATGCAATGACACAAGCCTAAAAGGATGACTGAGTGAATGAATACTCCAGGGATGGGGACAGCCAATAAGAGAATTGCGGGTGATATAACACTCGTGCTTGCGGCACTCAGTAATTGGGCGTGGGGTTACAGTGATGATTAGCAGAGGAGTTTCTCCTGTGTCTCCCACAGCCTGGACCCCAGCGCGGTTCGACAAGTGATCGCCCGGCAAGGATGGCTCTGCTCCAATTGATTTCCTCTCAGGTCCTCGCTCCCCCCAATTACCCGCACTCGCTTGCCTGCTCGTTCCCTCGCTGCCGGGGGGATGGGGACGATGGGGCCCTCAGTGAGCTTCTTGTTTACAGTGTTCATTACTTTTGTTGTTTTCTTTTTATTAGCTGGGCTCTGGTAAGGACGCAGGTTATTATTACCTTGTCTGGTAAGGTTGCAGTCCGGCTGGCTTTTCGAACGCGCTCGTATTGGTGACCAGCATCAAGCGTGGAGCTGTTCACTGGTGAAGGTACGTATTGTAAATGACGGTTTTCTACACAGCCCTACAGAGCCCGATAATGTTCACATTAACGGCTTTGAAACCAGGCAAAGGGTTCAATTAACAAATGAGGACTGCGTGAAACGTGGTCAGTTTGTTTGATCCCCTCTCCAGTATAAACACATTTTTAATGTATGTCTCTGTGTGAATTGTGTCTGGAGGATGTGGCGTGCTGAAGCGGGACACCATCAGCCCTGCACCCCCCACAACCGCCAGCGCCGCCGCCCCTCCATTCGGCTGCGCCGCGGACCAAGCACAGCCATAGAACCTTAATGACTCCCATCCCTCTCTGCGCTGCGTTATTAATTAGCTCAATGAGCCTTGCCGAAGGGACCAGGGCGGCGGATTACAGCCCAAGCACAAACACCTACTGCTGCCTGGCTTGTTTGCTGGAGTCTCTGGAGCTGAGCGGACCCCTGCAGGAGGGGCTCCAACCCGAACCCGGGCTCTGGGTGCAGCTGCACGTGCCCTCATCTTATCACGCTGCAGCATCGAGCGGCACATGGCAGCACTGTCTGGTCATTTCTTAGTGTGTATTTGTGCTAGACTACCTCCTGATACATTATTGCGAGGAGCAGACAAAAGGAAGGCAAGTTGTTTTGCAGTAGGACACAAAAGGTCCGACTAAGTGTGCTCTTTGGTGCGGTCAAAGTTTGCTGGACAAATACAAGGATTCAGACAATTTGGAAGGCTTAGTTGCTGCCCTGTCTAAATTCACATCAGTATTACTGTCAAAACAGAAAAGGAAAAACAACTGCTGCTCCAGATGTCTTGTAACTGCATTCAGTAAATGAACATTAATGCTACTGTCAGAGCGGGATGAAGAGGAAACGTAGCGCAGGAGCGAGGTGGGCCTATGTCTGAAGACGGCACATGATTTGCATATGAAAAGCGGCGCATCATTATCACAAGAAATGCAGACTTCTAATCTCTTCTGGTCTCCCGATCTGATTCAGGCATGAATGCCTTTGAGGTGTGTGTTAGCGCTGGGCTGGTGTGAGCCGTGAGTTAGCCTAACCAAGAGGCAAGTGCACGACCATTGGGTGAACCACATTCTGTTAAGCCAAGGGTGGAGGATCCTCACGGTCTCCCGTGTTTATGCATGTGTGGATGTTTTTTTTTGGTGACGCCTTACCCGGTGCGCCCGTTGACTGGATGACCTCCTCGTGACCCAGCCGCTGCGTGAGCAAAGGGCAGAGGGTTAGTGTGTGCTGCGCGGCTTGTCCGGGCCGTCGATGCGCTGATAAATGGGGGAGGCTGCTGCTAAAGCAGAATGAGAGAGGGGAGGGGCGGCCGTGGGATAAATGATGGCACACATGGCTCTGCGGCGCAGGCTGGGGAGCCGGATGGCTCGCCGTCGGTGTCATCAGTCTTTATTATCCTCCAGGGAGTCGGGGATGGAGCGAGAGGGTGCGGGCGACCAGGCAGACCCTGGGACACGGCGGCCATCCCTGTGCTGCCCGTTACCCTCTGCCAGCCTGAATTGCTCCTCACACAAGGCTCCGGCGGTCTGCTTTCCCTCAGCCCTCTCGCCCCCTTCCCTCCCCTCCATTTTCTCCCTGACTGGGAGAGGGGAAGACCTCCGCCCATCCATCACGGTGAAGCCACAAACCACAGAGGTGCACGCCGAAAGACGGGGCACTAAAGGAGCCAAGGAAACCCTTGGGCTTGACGGTTGCACCTAGAGGGAGAGCGTTTACTGCAGTACCGAATGGAAGGAGAAGCCACAGCATTGGTTCCCTGGCAGGCGTGTTAGTGGGATACAGATGTGAGCCGTGATTTTCTTCAGCGGAGCACTATGTTAATCTCTTCTCTACTGTTTTTAATTAGTGGTTTATTTATTGATGTTCCAGTTAATGTCTCTCCTCATTTAAAGCCGGTTCTGTCTTCATTAAGCTGCAGAACACATTTGCTGCAGTCACAGTGCACTGCTCTAAGCTAACTCCCAGGTACTGGCTTCCTGATTCCTCTGCTCTCTCATTTCTCCTGCAATGCGTCTCCTCTCTGCCATCCATGGGTTTCGTTGAAATCGTGTTCTGCTCTTTTTTCTGGGACAAAAGTCTTGTCATATTGCTGCTTGGTTATCCTGACGACGTGGGCTGTTTTTTGTTTGTTTTAGATGCAGTTAATTTGGGGGATAGTATTTCAGATGATTCCAATTTGTTCCTCGCAGTTACCCGGCCCATCACTCTTAAGATCAACTTCAGCCTCTGTGTGCCTTGTCTCTCAGCTAAGTCCTTGATGCTCCTGGACTTTACCTTCATGACACCATGGCAGCCTCCACACCCCCCGCAAGCTCACCGAAGTAGCCAATCACATAACACTAACCAACAACACGGGCACTGGCAATTGGCCACATCTAGCACCTGCTTATGCCTTTCCATCCACTCTACCATGCTGCCGTTCTAGGCCTCTTTGCACTCACTGCGACGACATTCTAATGAGTCTTCTTTCTAACGCCATATAATGTCCAAGATGGGTGAACTCTGCTTCCCAACCTCTCACAAACATCCCCAACTCCATGGCTTCCCGATGCACCTTAAAAACTGGATGCTTGGATTTGTGATGGATGGAAAATGATTGGTCACTTCACTGTAACTGATTCTAAAAAAAAAAAAACATGACTGCTAAAAAACAGCTTGTAATTGAGTTTAGCTGTATTTAAGTTGCATCGCCTCATTTTGGGTTCTGTGAGTTTCCCCATGTAACGCTGAGAAAAAAGAAGTAGAAAATTGGGTCTTTCCTGAAATTTGGACCAGTTAAAGACTTTCCTAATGGGTCAAAGCAGCTCTGTTTGTGGGAGAAATGGGTAGCATTGGCTAACAAATTGGATGCGAATGAAAGGGTCTCTCAGGCAATTACTCAAACAAATGCAGTCAGCCGTGTGTTTTCAGCCTTCCATTGTGTCTGCTATCTCCCTGGAACACCTGCAGCAGTTCGCCACTGTTCCTCTGCAAGCACCCTGGCTGCGCTTCCAGCCGCTGTCCTGATGGAGACGGCTTTCCCCTCACACCGGGATAAATGTGCCATCCATATATCAGTGTGCATGTATTTATAAGTGTATATATGGGGGTTTATTGACTAAACATTAGCCAGACATTATCAGGCTACGGGGGAAGTTATTTATGAGTCAGCTGTAAAGGTGGCAGGGCTGAATTATGTGGGAGCGAGCCGCACGTAAACTGATGTCTGCTGCTTACATCCCCTGGTGCAGGTGGGAAAGCAGCCCATGGATGAACACCGGCTCTCAGCACAGCTCAAAGCTTTTTTTTCGAATGATAGCCCCTTTATTGAAAGGTGAGAAAGCATTGCTGTCATTGACAGTCAGTACTCTGGATGGTGCTCATGTATAGTGTTGTATTTTACTGCATGTTGCACACCCAAAAGGTTACTGAAAAAAAAGGGCGATCCGAGAATATGCATGCAATTGAAAAAAATGATCCGGGAACCAATGAGCCATAAGCATTGTTTAATGAGACTGGAATACTTGATACAAAGGCATCCGTTTGTGAAGATTTGCATTCCTGCCTCATTTCAAGGACGCCACCATCAAATAAATCCTTGCCTTATCCGAGTAACCAAGTCACTTTGTGGTGTGAAATACATTTTAATGTGGCAAACCATTTAACTCAACCCAAACAAAACAAAAATAAAGAATTATGACTGTCGCCAACAAAAATAAAATGTGTAATTGTGATTATACTGCAAACTGTCATGCAGTGATGATGATGGTTAGTTACTTGCATTGCTAGTTTATTCTATATATTATTATATAAGGATCTACAGTGCAGTAAAGAACGATGTTGCATGAATGTGGTTGTGCATAATAGCCCAACCTTGTAGAGAAATATAGTCACACGATAAAGAAAACTATCATCTGAATGGCAGTTTCAATAGTTTCCAGCAGAATTTTCCAGCAGTACAAAGCTTAAAATGCAGTGACTCTGCCTTTAACCCCCTGAATGTTTGCCTGGTCAAGGCTCTAACTATTTTAACGTTAAAGAAGCCAGGGAAATTTAAAAATAACCAAGGTCCTAAAGAAGTCAGGGACGCTTTCATCCAGGCGGACAGTAAACAACAAACTTTGGGGAACTCTAAGGCAGACAGTTTACCATGGTTTGTTTCCCCACCAAATGTGTCTTAAGCCTTGGGTAATCTTTATGGGGCTATGTTGGCAACCAGAAGGTTGACGGTTCAATTCTTGGAAAGAGCACGAACAAAAGCAAAATATTCACTTTTATAAATTGTAGTTTAAGGAAAAGTGATCCGGGATCAGTTTTTAATAAAGCTAGGTTCACTCCTCAGCAACTCTCTATTCTGTGTGTGAGTGTGTGTGTTTGTGTGTACACTCAATTAAAGAAACAAATACAACTGTATTTGCTATCAGTAAGGATTCAAGGTCAATATCGTTATACGATGACTTCCTGTGAATTCCAGATAACAAACTGGGTTAAATCAGATATTGCGTCGGGTTAAGAATAAGATTGAAAGAACAGATGAGAATCGTGCGTGGCTCTGAAAACCCAACTCATATGGAGAGGATCAAACGGAGAGACTGTGATCCTGCATTAAAAAACCCAGGAGGCCTTCCCTCCTAAGCACACGCGCACCTCTTTACCACCCCCTCCCCCCCCCCACACACACACACCTCATCTTTCTCACCACTCAACCAGGTCAACAAACAAAAAGCAATTATGCTGGGCAGCTGCCAGCAGGGAGTGGATAATTACAGCGCAGTGCGGACAGCTTCATTCTAAACAGGTACTAAAAGGATCATTAATCTTTCTCACGTTGACATCTATCCCAGGTCACGTGGCTCATACAGTCAAAGCTCTGTAGATGGGTGAGGTGGGGTGTGGTGGGGGGTGCAGGCTGGGCACATGTAGAGTTTTGTTCACACTGATTGGCTGCCACTGAAAGTCCTTGCCGATGAACTGCAAATGACCTTGCATAATTTGACCTGTAGGGGGCTGGAGGTCATTTCCTGATGTCAGGTGGAGAATAAAGTAGAAGGTGATATGCCATGTTGGGGAATGAGACAAAGACAGAGCAAGCAAGCCGAGAGAGGGAGACTGACAGGTAGGAGGGTTATACCTTAAACTAAATAATAATGTTGCTGAGAATGAAGACTGTTCAGGTTTATCCTCAACAGCATTGCATGCGTGCTCGTATACAATGTGTTCTTAGACAAAAGCGCTTTTGGGTTGGCCTTTGAAAAAATACACATTTGCATATCATGTACATTTCTGTTTTCCATTTGCACTCCTGTTGCGGCATTAATTGAAATTCTCAAAATGAAGGTATATTTATAACTTTATTGACTGCATTTCGTAGGACACCAATGTGACGAAAAAAGCATTAGCATACAGCCCCTTTTTTGTCTTGTGTGTTAACGTGTATTTCAAAGATGAGAGAAAGCAGTGGAGAAGGAGTACCCCTTCCCTCTGCGGATGAAAGATGGAGAACTTGGTGTTGTTGTGAAATGATTGAGGGTAAAATTGGTGGACCGGGCCTGTTTTCATTTCAGTGGCAAAGGTATGGAGCACAAGATTTGTAAGAAAGACAGAATACCCCCTAAAACAGCACCCACCACTTCTCCATTCTCTTCTCCTGAAGTGTCTGGAAACCCGTCACTATAGCAACCCCTCCCTGGGCAGAAGGAAATGGAGTTGACTTTGTACAGACCTGTGTGCATGGGAGAGTTTTTTTTAAATCCTTTTTTATATACACATGGAGATGATTGGTCATAAATGTGCATTTTGATTATGTTTGTCTGTGTGGGCGTGTGTGTTGTGTGTGTGTGTGTGTGTGTGTGTGTGTGTGTGAGAGAGAGAGAGAGAGAGAGAGAGAGAGAGAGAGAGAGAGAGAGAGAGAGAGAGAGAGAGACAAAGGGAATAAGCTGTGTGTCTAGCTGACACGCTATTACATGTAACTGCACAGAATGTTTGGAAACTGAATGTAAACAGAACTGGTCTTGATTGATTTTATATAGAGATAATTCAGTGATAGTGCTATAGCTGTTGGGGAAATGCAAATATATGTATTTGTATATAGTAGTTTGTCTTATAAAAGACAAAGTTTTGTTTGTACACTGTTTGTAGAGCGTATTCAGTTGTTCTGTGTGTTTGAGCTTGTCTTCAAGGACAACCCAGTCCCTGAAGGCTCGCACTGTGCGAGTCGCACAGAAGCACAATAGAGGTTAATACCTTAGGAGGGAGAGCTGCCTTCACTTATCTTGCTGCTGTGGGAATTTCTCTGAAAATACTCTAGGAAAAACCTCTAATATGTATTACCTGATATCATGTTTACCGAGTAGTTCTAACGGGACAAAAAATAAATGCAAGGGAGAAGTAGCCTTGTCAGAATTCCACCTCTGTTGGCATCCCTTTTGCCTGTCTCTCTCTTCCTCCCCGGACCTCCCCTTCCCCCTTCTCCAGAGAGAACCTCTTTTTGCAGCAAGAAGTGCTGAGTGCAGCTGTTTGTTTAACACACTGAAAATCGCTGAGGCTGTAAGCTGTCCCCAAACATCTGCTCTCAGGAGTGCAAGAGGAGAAGCAAGGGCTTTGTGTGTCTTTGCGTTTATGCATGTGTGTGTCTGTGTGTGTGTGTGTGTGTGTGTGTGTGTGTGTGTGTGTGTGCGTGTTTGTGCTTGTGTGGGTGGCTATGGACTACTGACTATGGTTGTTGACTAGACTCTTGGAGATGGTTGGAAAGAATGGGCTTTTCAACATCAGAGGGTGCTTTGCCATATACTGGTTAATAATAATGAACTTACTAGCAGTTGGGAGCAGGAAATCTAAGATATGAGAGTGTTTTGTTTTAGCTTTCAGTAGCAAAAACATTGTTCATCCCTAATAGGCTAATCCTAGGCCGCTGCAAAAATGCACGCACAGTTGAGATTTGGGGAGGTCTGACTGCATTCACATTTCCGGTTGAAAGGAGGCATAATTAGCAAAATGCATATTGGGAATGTAAACACTAATGGAAACAGTGATATGAGTAACATTAGGCAGGTTGTAGTCACACCCCAGCTGCTGTACCCTTGAGCAAGGTACTTAACCTGAAGTGCTTCAGTAAATATCCAGCTGTATGAATGGATGAATGCAGAAATTATAAACTGTATAAACTGCTTTGGATTAAAGCATCTGCTAAGCAACTAAATTGTAACTTGTAATCACTTTCCATAGTCTGCATTGCAATGCTACAACACATTCTCTAATGTGGTTAAAACGATCATCACAATAATGTACAGAATCCCTTTTTTCGAATATTGGAGTTTGATTGAAAATCTGATAATATTCCGTATGAAAATATGCAAAAATTCAGAAAATCAGACGGTCCAAATCTTTTTCCCAGTATTGTTTTGTGAACGCATCACTGGCCCTGGGCAGGCCCCGGTTACTCTGTGATGAGTCTGTGATGAGGATCAGCCACTCCTGGAACACAGTTTATAGCTTCATTACTAGGTATGCGGGCATTACCACGTAATGTTTATTTATAAAATTTTGAAATCAATAATTTTAAAGTAATACAATACGCTGCGCTTTCTATACTCAGACTGTGCTTGACTGATTGTTCAGAGCTCACGTCATTCTCCACAGAGTCACCGCTGTCCTTAAATCGAACTGAGGACAGACCTAAACCTGCTTTCGTTTCTATGTTTATTAATCAAAATAATCCATCCAGGGGAAATTAATTTCCCATCGTTCATCTGTACCAAACGCATAGCTTGTTCGAAACGGCAAGTCACCCCACCGCTTAGAATACCCAAATGTTTCTACATGTTTCATGTCTGGAATTTAGCTCAGTACGCTAATCTACTCCTATTTTGAGGTATAATCCAATAATTATCGAGTTGTAACACTTGTTTGATGTGGAATTTATTTTAGCGTTTAAATAAATGTGGAAACAGTCATGGTTTTGTGATTCATTTTAAAGCACAATCCTTCAACTTAAATCCCTTTGTTAAATATAAGCCATGAAGTATTATATTTGTATGAGGAGCAAAGGTGTACTCAATGTCTTTCAGCACAAAGGACCCCTGACTGGGTCCATTTACTGATGAACATGCAGCGTAGACTCCGATAAATGATACAATTAGCTACAGACCAATGTTCCTAGTTGGTGGAACCATTCCTTGCCTTCAACTCCAGGGAGTGACATTACTGCCCATAACGCTACACTGACATGTGTAGGCTGTTTAAGGGCATGTGTGATTATGCGTGCATTTTGGATCCGGGTTATATTTTAGCAATGAGATATATGTATATATGCAAAATATACGATTTGAGGTCATGTCAAATTTTTCTCAGGTGTGAGGACGCAAACGCATAGTAAACTAAGGCAAATTTTGAAACTGGTTGCAGATGAGGTGTTCGCAGAATTTAAGTGAACCTCAGGTTTAAACTCCAGCTTGGCAACAAGAATCAGGTCAAGACTAAAAATGGTTTAAAACAGGTTTGACTATTACTGTAATGAACCTAGTTTAAACCCGACCATCCCAATATTTTTTTGCAATTGACCGGTCATGCCTGACGTTACTCTTTTTACTGATCACATCAGTGTTTACATCCCCGACAGGCATTTGGGTAATTATTCCACAAAGGTGAAAGCACTTAGGTCTCCACAATTCTCAACTGGTAGTGCAGTTTTGAGGCTGCCCAGGGACGGCCCATTAAAGCCTAATGTACAATCTGTCTGATTGGTGCTTTCAAGTGTCATAAAGTAGGGCATGAGTTTGAAGTGTGAATAAATCAGTGGAATTCACACAAAAATACACCTCATATATGTACAACTCGTCTTCATTACTAAGTAACAACAGGTAACATGTAACAGGATTTACTGGTTTGCCCTACCCCAGGTTACATAGACCACAGAAATGGGTTTTTTTTTAAACGGCTCATTGCTGGGACATGCCTCTGTGTAAAAGGGGTTTTAAGTGCGAATGGGGTCTAACCTTTGTACAAAACTGGTTTACTGAGCCAATGATTTCATTGACCCAGCATTAATTATGCTCTTAATTGGAGAATGTAAATAACAGGTGCAACATTTCTGGGGGGGAGAATAACATCAAAAAGCCCAGTCTATTACTGATGGATATTACCTAATTTATTTATAACCATTAAGGAATTTGTGACCAGGTAAGGAATCTAATGAATGTGAAAGATTATCTCCAGTTAACATCCAGCCGTATGGACAGAAAGTTTAAATGTTTCTCTGTTGCTCTGGATTGGGGTATCAGTTGTGAAGAAGGATAGAACAGATACATCAGCAGGCGACAACCAACTAACGGGATCGCAGCTCTTATTCGCACAGCTAGTGGGCAGAAATTCAACAGTTATTCTAGCAGCCACAAGCCTGGCTTCCAGTGGAACTTGTATTGCTCAGCAGTCTACTGGAGGGCTGAGGGCTGAGCTATCCTGCTAACCAGACAGCTATGGCATTTGCTTGTCCTCTCATTTTTTGCTCTTAGAAGGATTTTATATTTACTGGAATTTTTCAGAATTCAATACTTACTGTGTCTAGTTACATTGCATTTTAATCTTTGCCTGCGATCACTCAAAATTGTTCATAAATCCCGTCAATGCAATCTTGTATTATATGGGTTCTAACATTTTGCTTAACAGCATTTTGGACTACATGGCGATAACTGGCTTTAAATGTTGTTACAAAATGTTTCCTGTTGCCCTATAAGCCTTTGAATTGTACAAGCCCTTAGTATACCAAGCTCTCCGCCAAAAAAATAATTAGCTGATCTAAACAACAGGATTGGGTGTAATGAGCCAAGCAAGACTAAACATGGAGTTCAATTTTTACTATAGGAACTACACAAGAGAGGATAATTATGTACGCTGGACATATTGACGTTATGTACTGTTTTCAAACCATATGAAAAGTTATTCAGAGGCTCTCAGTTTGAGTCCCGGAAGGGATTTTTAAACTTAAACTTTAAACTTTGCTGGTTGCATTTCAGATTGTGCTTTGAAAATAATTTAAATTACACATGTGTATGTTACATGTGTCTTTGCTGCGTAGAAGAGGCCTTGTGGTACAATGAATGGCATGTTAAACTACAGTTTGTTTTTGAACGAGAATTTATAGGTGGCATGTCATTTACAATAACACTTTTAAAAGTGTTAGTTACAGTTCAAATAACGCTTTGGATGTTATCTCAGTCTCTCAAGATAAGCATGCATATATGCTTAAAGTTTCAAAATCCTTCAACGTAATTCTATATGTCTCGTTCGCTAGTGTTACATGTTGCACAATTATTATTATTTTTTAATCTTATTGTTCTCGGATTTTAATTGGAATGGGGGCATACAGTGTTCTATGAAATTTATACTAGAATCAAGTAGTTAAGTTCATAAAGTCATTGATTAAATAGGGAGCCAAGCTCTTTTTATTTTTTTCTGCTACTTTTGACAAGAATAGCTCTAAAGAGATATTTTATTCTTCTTTAAAAATGATCAAAATAAATTTGTTAAGTTAAAAACAACATGGCCACAGTAAGTCAAGCATTTTATTTTATAAAAAAATTTAAAAAGTTAATATTGACAACCTTTTGGAATACTGTGCCTCAAATCAGGTAACGGCTATAAAAAGGTTGCTATGTGCCTAAAAATGCTAGGGCATTAAGTAAGAAATTTAAAAACCAAACATATAATCAGATCATAGAACCCAGTTTCCATCAAAGGAATTTAGCAAACTCGAGGTGCTCACATTGGTGGTTTGGTGATAGCATAGGCTTTCTTCTGGCAACCCTTCCATATAACTTATCGTCATGGAGGTGAAGTCTAATTGTTGTTTTGGAGACTTGGTGACCCCAAGAAACTTCTGCAATTCTGCAACTGTGGACCATGGACCAAAACATGGTTTGCTTCTCAAACCATCCTCCTCACTGCACATGATGGAAAAATAAGCTTGGGTCCTCTTCCAGACAGGTTCATCACAGCTCCAGTTGTTTTAAATTTCTTAATGAATACCATAACAATTGATATGGCATTTAAATATTATAAATACCTCATTTATTAAGTTATTAATAAGCTAATTAAAAAATAACAGGGCAGCAGTAAGCCAGTAAATTCACAGCATTTACACCTAATTAGTAAGTGATGTCAAAAATCGCAAATCTTTAGTTTATTGTTTGGATAATTTTTATGGGACTGCACCAAGTTTAGTTGAGGATATTCCTATGTTTAAAATATTCTGTTAATTTGTATTTAAGGTTCTTTTCTGGATAAACATTTCTTGTTTGTGTGTTCTTTGTGTTTGTGGTGGTTTGCATCTTCTGGGAGAGACGAGGAGTTCGCCGGCCTACTGTTGGAGAGAACAGCGGTTGCCTGGATCCCAAGGAATCGGCTGGGACAGGGAGCCAAGTTTTTTGGTGGACTTTCTTCTGGGGAAGATGTGGTGTCTCCCCCAGATTCCCCGCTGATGCGTGAGTGAGCTGGACACCCTCCCACTGGGCCCCGATAAGACCTTTGCTTGTGTCCACTTCAGCTTGCCTGGTGCTCAGCAGGGATCACATAGTGGTTAAAATAAGAATTTTGAATAGAATTGGGTTTTTATATTCTCCTCGACCATATATGGCATATTGTAATAGTCTTGATAGTTTTCCTCTCCTTAGTAGC
Organism: Hiodon alosoides; assembly: GCA_025775065.1. Classification (NCBI taxonomy): domain Eukaryota; kingdom Metazoa; phylum Chordata; class Actinopteri; order Hiodontiformes; family Hiodontidae; genus Hiodon; species Hiodon alosoides. Next base: position 57,725 of record JAOYSI010039560.1, read on the forward strand.
TCTTGTCTATGTACCTTCTTGTGGCAATTTTCAATAGAAGATTGTAGCTTGTATCTAAAGAACTTTGGCACTTATGTACATCGTTCTAGATCAGAATTAAATGGCTAAAATGTAAATCCAGAGGGAGCCAGGGATCATCGCCAGTGCTCGGCTAGGGGACAGAATTTGCTGCAGCCGTACTCGTCACGTCCACAGGCGTGGATCTTCCTGATCTGATTGGACACCCTGTGTGCCCCCCCCCCAAATTTCATTGGCTCTTAGTTATGTCAATCATTGTTTACTTCGAATAGTCACTTTTGGGTGCTCCCCCCAATTTAACTGTTGTTCCCCCCTGTGCCCCCCACTTGAAAATAACCTGGATCAGCCCCTGCACATCCCGTCCTGGGGATTTCTGTGTTTGAATTTCCTTTCCTTTCACTGCATACTCGGCAGGCCGTTGAGGGCAGCGGCTGAGGTGTGGGGTCAATTTATTGTATCCTTGCCTGTGTGTGTCCACCCAGGGGTAACTCCGCGGGTAGACCAGTTAAAGCAGTCTGGGTGGGGGCATATGAATCTCACCGTTTGTAGAGGGATTGCTTACACACCATTATGCAAATTACCTTTTCCACTGCAGTGATTTTTGGGGCTCCGTGAGTGGGAGTAACTGTATAGCCCCTTTTTGTGGAAGCCTTCTCCCTAGCCAAATGCAGCCATTGAGTGGGGGAGCTGTAAAGGGTGGGGGGAATAACACCTGAGAGGCGACTGGGTTTTGAAAAGTTTGTTGTGGGCGCGTCATTTTGTGTGGGAAACAAAGAAAATGAAAGATGTTTCTCGCTTACCTTGACTCCTGGTGTGTGCTGGTTACAGGGCTGGGTCCAGTCAGCTGGACGGCCAGCAACATATATTGCTAAAAATATGTATTTCAGATTAATAAAAACCACCATTCCAAACTAAGGCACTTCCTGTAAGATTTGTTTTCAATTATTTGGTTAATATGTCATACACCCTACTTATGAAATGACAGGGCCAAGACTTCAGAAATGGCTTTGGTTACGAAGTTTTGAAAGATATCTATTATGCAATATTTTATTAAGAAATACACTATTTATAGGGAATACTAGTGTAAGCATTATATCTGTAACCACCGTAATGTACCTTTTATAGAATTACATTTTATGACGTTATGTTCATATGCAAGACTGAATGATACCCCATGAAAAGAATACAAAATTGTGGAAATACGGGTTCTGTAAGGACCATATTACATATTTTCACAGTGCGTGAAAAAGGGGCACGGTTTTATCAAATTGCTGGCACAAGAGCACACACTTAAGAGACTCTCCTATGGCTTACCCCCGCTTTTTCTGGGGCAATGCTATTGGCAATAAATAAATAAATAAATAAATAAATAAATGGAAATAATTTATTTTTACGAAGCAATAATAATAATAAATGGTCTCTTTTTAAAGGACGGAAATGCAGTCATTAACTTTACGCAATATGCATTTTTAAAAATCTGCATATTTGATAATACGTCGCTCTTCATGTGCTGACCCCATTAGTCTATTTAAGAGTTTCTGAAAAGTGTAGTTTGTTAATTCTTTTTGAGAAATTAATATTTTCAATTTATCAAAACATGACAATGTACCATTGTGTTATTATCGAAAGTTATCAAAATATAATAACACCTGTACCAAGCACAGTCCTGTAAATATTTCAATATTTAATAATTCAATAATTTTGATCTAACAGATGAGTATGTATATATATATTTACTTTGGCCATAAAATGTACATATTTAACAACGTCATGTTTCCGTTATGTACAGCCTCATGGGAAACTGTTTTATAGTTATATATGATTCGATTCAATACGCACACTTTTCCCGACCACAAACCTGTGAAAGAGATAATACCATATCTATCAGTTAAGATAGAATGAAAATTATAAATAGTATTTCGCCGATAAGAATTAATACGGTGTATCATATAATTATATTCGTGTTTATATAATTTAACACTTTGGGCATGACTTAATCCTAAAATATAACTTAGCTATAAAATTAGGACCTATGAAATTATTGTATCTGAAATAAATTGTAAGGTAGAACGGGCAACTACACAAAAATAATAGTTAAAACTGTTTAACGCTGTTCTCTTTCTAAACAAAAAATAAACACCGCGGATATTTTATTGGATATAAATTCCTCGTGTTTTCAACATTTTAGTGCAGTTAAATTATTATAAGCTGGATAATCTAACGTTTAATAAACCGCAAAAAGTGTTGTAGTTTCGTGTTTTGTGTGTGTGTGTGTGTGTGTGTGTGTGTGTGTATAGTGTAAATATACAGTAATCATTGTCTGGTGTTACAGGTAGAGCAAAAAAAACGAAAAAACGTTTCTTAATACGCTCGTGGTTAAGAGCAATAAAAAGCGTGTTATGCATTATGATGTTATTAAATATATATAATCTTATTATAATACAGGTTAGGACAGATAAATACAACTCAGTCTCAGTATTATTGCTGCCAAAAAACAAAGCAAAAAATCCTTGGAAAGCTTTCTCAAAATTTAGAGGAGATTTATAATGAGAAGCACATATATTTTTATTCGCTTGTAGATTAACTATGATGATTCTGAAAATGCAGCAAAGATTTATGTACGCTCTTAATTCCCGAGAGCGACTGACCGGGTCAGGTTACTCCTGAGGCGTGGCAGAGGTCAAGAGGTGAAAGTTGAACTAGAGGAGTATAAGCATATATTAAAGGTTTGGACATCGGCGCCATCGCATGCACAAAGGAAAATGTCAGCTGTATCTCGCCAACTATGAGCTGATAATGGAAATGAGTGAATCAGATAATTTCATAATGACAATGCATTAACAGCATGGACCGAAGTAAAACATCCAAAATCCGTTTCTAACCTTTCCCGAATCTCTGTTCCATGTATCATTTGCATTAATTCAAACGAACTGTAGTTCCGTTTTAATAAAACTTCTAGTATATATTATTTGCTTTTAATTTTGTCGCAACGTACATTTTGTAACATGTCGTGCATTAAAAATTCTATTTTTGAATAGGAAAATATCCTTTGATTGCTTTGGCGTAAAACGTGAAGAGGTGTTTTTTGCGACCTCCGCTGCTGCATGGAAGACGGTGGGTTTAAAAAAAACTACCGCCACTTTTAAGTATGTTTAAATTATATATTAAACGCCTTTTAATAAACAAATGCATTTCAAGAGCAAAATGGTCGAGTCAGATAATTTATAGGTTGATTTACCGAAGGACTTGACAGTCCGGGCCACGGTTTATTGTTTAACAATAAAAGTGTAGTAAATTACATAGTTCCATAATACACTGTATAATGATACACTCCTATTTAATCCTGTTTGATCCGGTATTTTATTTTTTTGTATTCTACAAATATGTTTTAAAAAACAAACAACCAAGCAGTAGATTGAAAACAATCATTTCAAGCCTGCTTTTTACAAGCTTGTTAGAACATTTCCCCCTGAAATTTACGTCTTTCCTTGAAGACGACTTTTGTCGAAATTACTTACAAAAGGAAACAATTGTGACCTTTAAAACTTACTCAACTATATTATCGCAGGGTAATTTACTGTACAACGGCTTCCTAGAACTTAAACATACCTTGGCATGATTCGTATCAGTTTCTTAGACAGGGGTCTTACTTGGAAATGACTATTTAGGTGCCAGCGTCTTCGATGCTGTCTCATGTCACAGATGTACCCTACTGAGGTATAGCACAAGTCACAGTTTCTAGCTGCTTAACGCGTTATTTACGGAGCGTGGAGTTCCACTTTGCTCTCAGCAAGAAGAAGAAAATCGCTGCGATCAAGTTCATTTGTAGACATTGAATTTAATCTCTTGTGATAATTTATGGAATTGAATCTGTTTTGGATAAGTGGTGACAGCAAATGGCTATAATTTATTAAGACAAGAAATTCCGATTATTTCGCTGTCTGATTTATTGGTACGGACAAACAGAAACACGTGTATTGTTATATTATAAGTATAAATTATTTCACCACTTGTAGCTTCGATATAAGCAACTTCAGAAAGTCTACGATTGTCCCATGTAATAAACCGAACAATGCAACACTTTAAGACAATATGATGATAATATAAGAAATATAATAAGTAATTGATTTAAAACCCGTAATATGTGCACGTTTTAGTTTTTTTGGCTATTGTATTTCTGATTCATCGTGTTATGTTGGTTTATTTTAGGCTCCACGTGGATTCTTAAGTTTTATTTATCACTCATGGGTATTTAACGGCTATTCACCATGCTACTACTGCAAGATAGCAGGGAGGGGAAAGAAGTGTTTTCGATTGTCATTCAATTCGCTTAGGGTTATCTTTCTGCTTTGGTCGCTTCTACTGTCTAGATCGAGACACATTTCTGGGAAATTCATGCCACAGGCGTTAACTGCATTCAGGTTTGAAATAGGGTGTGTGTGTGTGTGTATAAACAAGTCAATATTTTTGTGTGTATAAAATGCGTCTAATATAGCATAAAATCAGAAAAATCACGAAACTTATAACAAAAAACAAAATTGAATTCCGACTAGATTTTAATATAGTTTGATCTCGAAGAAAGTAATTTAATTTGTGTTTTATAGCGCTGCAAAGCAGTATTTTGGCAGGGACTCAGTGCTATTGATGTTTATTAATCAGTCAAAGCAATAATATTCTAATATTGAGTGGATTAAATATTTATATTTCATCAAAGACATTGATATGGGAACTATTGGATTAAATATATTTTAACTTTTTTATAATGTGTATAACTATGAATATATGCTGTTCTAGCTTCATTTTCCATTAATACTTCCTTCATGAATTGTTTTATGGCAGAAGGCGTACTGGGGTCAAGAATATTATTACCCTTCGGCAATTTCTCATTTATGAAATTCAGAACTGTTCATAATGACGCGGTTATAATACAATATATGGCTGCAAACTTCTGTGTTAGATGTACTAGAATTAAACAAAAGAATAGTAAAATTCTACATATTCATCAAGAAAATGTATGTAAAGGAAAGACATTGACTACCCTTTCACCACTGATGAATATATTGCCTGTAATATAAAATTACTTTTTTTTTTGTCATTAAAGGCCAGAGTTCAGAGTTAATCACTGATAATCACCATTTGGATGTACTTCTATTGATTTCACTGTCTGGAGTCAGGTGTGAATTGACACATGTTCCGTCAGATTAACTTTTTTTGTTATAATCTATAATTGTTACAATAACCAGTAGTAAGATAACTAATAATGGAATGTGCCTACGCCATATAGTTACATTAATAGGTCGTCATTTTTATTTGACCGTGTAAAATTTAGAATCAAGACCACCTGCAGTTGGAATCCATCTGTGTTGCTGTATGTACATACAATAGCTGAATGTATATAGCTAGTAATTGTACACAGGCTGGCTGGTGAATACTAGCAAGAACGATTTCAGTACCTTTAACCTGAATATTCAGGTTATCTCCTTCAGCATGTTGCTGGGTCACTATGATTTGATATGCGAGTAAATCTTTAGTTTTTTTGTTTTGTTTTGGAAAGTGTGAACTGGACATGGAAGGAGAGATTTCGCAACCAGGAAAGCCCCTTTTGGATCAGTTGACTTGGTGACCATACTTACCAGATTTGAAAAGTGAAATTGTTTCCTCCTTGTTTGATGTCTGACCATCACTGAATTAATTACAAATTATGGATTTAATTTAAAACAACATTCATAGAAATAAAACCCCATAATAAAACAATTTTCTTTTCCCGTAGTCATAAATAAGTCATAAATGAGAGAAACTAGATATCTGAGAAATGAGCCACACCACATGTGGCAGACAGCGAGGAACACAAGCCTAACCTGCTTGTGTGAGAGAGGGAGAAAATAATGGATTGATATGTATTGTTTCAGTCACCTGAGCATCCATCCTGAGGTAATTCACAAGCCATCAAGTTGTAATTGAAGAATGGAAAGTTATACCGGTGAAGTTAGAAATGTATACACAGACACGTTCTGCACTTGTATTCTTATGTACACACATTCCAGTGCTCACAATGTCTGTAGAATACATAAACAAATTTAAGAAGAAATATGATACTGCCTATATATATATATGTGTGTGTATATA
>JAOYSI010039561.1:148-11771 GCA_025775065.1 Hiodon alosoides
GTTTGAGGATTAGTAGAATAGTGGAATGCGGAATGTGTATGAGGATTAGCAGAATAGTGGAATGTGTTTGATGAATAATGGAATAGTGAAACATGTTTGAGGATTAGTAGAATAGTGGAATGCGGAATGTGTATGAGGTTTAGCAGAATAGTGGAATGTGTTTGATGAATAGTGGAATAGTGAAACATGTTTGAGGATTAGTAGAATAGTGGAATGCGGAATGTGTATGAGGATTAGCAGAATAGTGGAATGTGTTTGATGAATAGTGGAATAGTGAAACGTGATGGATGAATAGTAGAATAGTGGAATGCGGAATGAGTTTGATGAATAGTGGAATAGTGAAACATGTTTGAGGATTAGTGGAATAGTGGAATGCGGAATGTGTTTGAGGATTAGTAGAATAGTGGAATGTGTTTGATGAATAGTGAAACGTGTTTGAGGATTAGTAGAACAGTGGAATGCGGAATGTGTTTGATGAATAGTGGAGTTCTTTGAAATCATTATCAAGATCCTTAATTACTTATAAGTTGTATAGTAACTGATATTGCGACAGCCGATAAAAGTTGAATACAGCAAACAATGTTTCTCAATTTAAATTGAATCCAGTGTCAACCAAACAACAGGAACTCTCTGCTCATCAAATCACTCCTCAGTGGTTGCCCTAAAGGAAAACTTAAACTTAAAGTTTAATAGTTATTCTTTACACAACATAGACATAAATCCTGCCTCACTGAGGCCATCAGACCAGCGGGCTTCGATAAAGGTGTCCGATTTAAAACAAGATGGAAAAAGATCATTTTCCCCCTGATCTCCCTCAGAGAAGACAGGGCAGAGCTGGAACAAAAACCTTGAAAGCGTTTTCTCACTGCACTGGGAAAACCTCTGGCTCGGAGCGATGGAAAGAATCCCGTCCCGTGCGGTTTCCCCCCCCCCCTCCACTCAGACGTCTGACGTGAGGCCAGGCTGTCCCTGCTGAACCCCTGGAGATAAGGAAGCAGAGAAAGGCCTTTATCGCTACTGCTGGGGGTTAGTCGCAGTTGATACGTTATTGCCCCCACGCCAATGTCCTAAGCCTTTGCTGTTTATCTATCGTTACAAGCTTCTGAAAATGAAATAAAGAAAACATGCAGCACAAAGTTATCTACGTTAAACATATTCCTTTAATTGTGTTCGTTAAAAGGCTCTGTACAGTCGTTTATATTACTCAGAACAACAATTTGCATTACTTAGATATACATTTTCTTTACATTAACAACAATTAAGTCAGCCAACCGTTATGAAATAAACTCCATCTGCACACACAAAACCAAAAGAGAAGACAAGTCAGCAACAAGACCTGAGCAATTCAACGGGCATTAATAATTGAGGCATTACGGTGTCTGTCTTCCACTGAAGTGATCTGTTTGCCACTCCTCATCCTGACACACACAGCGCAAAAGATTCAACGTCCCCAACAGGGATTCCAACGTCTCCGACCCAAATTGGTGCCCTATTTCTATGCACTGGTCAAGTATAATTATTCATAGTGACCTGGGCTCCGATCAATACAAGAGACCCTGTAGACTCTAAACTGTAGAGTGTGGCCGTTAGCAGAGAATGCTAAAATTTTAGTGGATAATTCATTATCCACTAAAAAAGGTCCTAACGGTTGGGTGGGAAAGATGTGTTTGAACAACATACCCAATTAGCCACTCCAGTCTGAACACACTCGTGCAATATCCAGGCAGTTTAATCCAGCGCTCCATTCTCTGCAGATGTTTAAATAAATATTCACTGATACTGGCACTATGCCCATGTCCTGGACACGGACAATATAAAAGTGAACATCACAACTAGATAACTGGATTGCACGACGAAACTGAAACTCCAATAGCCCACGCTTACACTGGTATAATACTGTAACACGACCAGCATTCTTGACTGCATGAACACCTAACATCACGACTGCACTATATTACTGACGCTTAAAATAGTCTGTTCAGTGATGCGCTATACCTGTAGAGGCTGATCACAAAGTCATTATAGAGGACTCTGAAGATACCCCATGAAAGGGACGAGATTTCCAAACCGGAAGAGCCCTTTTAGCAATCTATTCCTGGCATATCTCTGAACCGGCCAACGTCTCGTTAATCATTTCAAAAAAGCACTATTTAAATAAACATATGAATATAATTATTAATGTTTAACACGATTAACAAAAATACAGGTTAACATAATATATCTTATATGTTATTTCATATACAAAATAGAGGCCAATGTAGTGAAGAAATATCTTGTGCTAGTGGTGATAAAGTCATTGAGGAGGATGAACCGAACTAGCCGTTTAAAATCCTATGTAGATTGTCTAGTAAGCGGAAACAAGGTCAAGAGCAGAGAGGTTTCTCAGGCACCAGGGGTAATGGCGAGGGTTAACCGGCACGGCAACATCCGCCGAGACTCTCAGTAAATCTGGAAGTCTGTTTTGGCTCAGAAGGCTCCCGCCCCCACTACTAGCCCAGAGTTGTTGCTTTTTATTTCAGGGGACAGCCTTCCACGCATTGCTGCATCCACTCGCCTCTCCCTCACCTATTTTCGAAGTGAGAAGACTCTTTCCCAGAGGGGAGAAGGCGAGGCAGCGCCACGGTTGAAGGGAGAATTTCTAATCAGGAGGATCATGAAAAGGGTTGGCTGACTGTTTTCACAAGGGCTGGGTGGCGTTCTGGACCCACTAAGGAGGCTGCTGCCTGGTTTCACTAAGTCTGGAGTGGGTAAACCTGCTTCTGGCGTGGGTAAACCTGCGTCTTAAGCGGCTAAACCCTGCGTCTGGAGAGGGTAAACCTGCGTCTTGAGTGGGTAAACCTGCGTCTGGCGCAGGTAAACCTGCGTCTTAAGTGGGTAAACCTCGTCTTGAGTGGGTAAACCTGCGTCTTGAGTGGGTAAACCCGCATCTTGAGTGGGTAAACCTTCCCAGGAACCTTGGTTCGTCAAACCATAGCTACGCAGACCTGCAGCCGGAGACACCATTCAAGGCCATCCACTGGATTGGATTGTCAACACAGGCTCCTTTTTAGTAGTCATGGAAACAGCACACTGCCAATATAATTTGCTTTTAAGTGTGCAGAGAACTCTCTGACGGAACACTGTGTTTGGTTCTGAACTGAACTTAGCGGTGCGTTCGCTTCTGATGAAGCCTGGAGGTAGTGGCGGGATCTTGTGCTCAAAATCTACGTTTCACCAGAGACTTCCACACTGTGACCAGCCTTATAAACTCCATTTATACTGCGTATTTAGTCAGGGTAGGTTCGTATCTTGATGTATTTATAGTAGCTTTCTAGAGAGACTTGTTCCACAATGTTCCTGTCTAGCATAAAGATGAAAACCGTAAGTGTGTCAAGTAATGGCCACAGTTCAGCCTGAATCACACCAACACAGATATTCACTTTGACTAGGTTCTTTTGAATTAAAATGCAATTACCAAAAATACAAGAACAATATATCATCACGGTCAGATATAGCAGTGGTTACCAACAAACTTGATTTACAGTGAAATTGTATTTCCAAATGATAATTTCTATCTATAGTACATCATTGCAGGGACATTGACGCATATATATGCTTAAGTACACTTAAGCGTGAGCGACGTTACATTACTGCGACTAAAAACCAGAGAAAATCATAACAGGCGCTATAAAAATGATCAATTAGGGTTTGAATTTGTTTTATTTTCTTTTCACTAATTCTGCCATAAATCTACTGAGGGCCAATCAAATAAGATGTTCCTGCTTTCATGGCCGTTGAAGAAGGGCTGTGATCCTTTCCCGATCCGGAAATCACCAAATTCTCCTGTGAAAGGTAATGGGGCAGCATTGAAATCAACAGTCTACATGGCTTTCCAGACATGCGTGGGATTTAAAATCAAACAAACGCCTCAGCCCAGCGCAATGCCACTCTCGGTCAGCCGGTCAACGTGTTTGTCCACTACATCAACATCCACAATGGTGCAGAACTTCCAAACAATTCACCGGAATTGCACGGGAGCGCATTGGGGGGGGATTCTCCCCCCCTCGCCGGAGGGATCTCACAAAAACGTCACATCGTCCTGCGACTGCACCCAGCGCCAGTGGGCGTCGTACTCCAGGCGCATCTTGCTGTTGAGTTTGCATCCCTCGAGGTCCACCTTGCCGTTCTTGTAAGGTTTGAGTTTGGGGCTCTGGCTTTTGGACAGCTTGTCAGCCAAGCAGGCCCGCGCTGAGTCCTGCCGGCAGGCTTTGTCCGGGACGCAGTGGCCCTTGGCGGGCCGTGCCTGACCGCCGTCTTTGGAGGCCTCGGCCGCCGCCTGCGTCTCCTCTTTAGGGTTCTCCGCTGCGGGGCGCGCGGTCGCCTCCGTGCCCAGCGGGGTGGAGCAGAGCACCGACTCGGAGCTGGAGGGGCAGTACTCATCCAAGTCGTCCGCCAGGGTGTCCAGGTAACTGCCGATGGAGACGTTGTCCAGCCGGTCGGTAGGGTCCTGCAGGCTGCTCCAGCTGCCCCTCAGGGAGGTGTCGGGCCCCTCGCCCAGGCTGTACTGGCTGCCTGTCAGGCTGCTGCAGCGGCTGGCCAGCGTGCTTCTCTCCTCCAGCAGCCACTTAACCGACTCCATGCCCTCGTGCACCGCCACCAGCTGCCGCAGGATCTTAACGTCCAGCGAGTGCAGGGATTCCTGGGAGCGGAGAGGGAGAGATGGAAAAATAAAAAGCGTTGAGTGGGAGTGCAGGGGAAAAACAGGCGAGGAGATGCTTGCGTAAGAGGAGAGGTGGTGGGAGGAAGCCGGAGGCAAGGAGGGAGGGAGGGAGGGAGGGAAACGAAGAGGCGAACGTTACTTTCTTTTTGTGGCTGAAGCACATTTCTTCCCTTTGAGATTCTCGGCCATCTGATTCACGCTGATCAGTAAAATCCTACGGGGTATTTATGCCAGCCGGGGGAGAGAAAGCTCTAAAAATAACAAACCGTGCGATTGTGTTAAAATACCCAGCAGCTACCAGGAAGACTCCCATCAGTGGAGGATAGAAGGCGCGGTTCCACAACGGACCCGCCCTCGGCGTGACATGATACGCCCTCCTCCAAGGCGGCGTTGCTAAAACAATGTGTGCTAATTGAGTAACGGATCAAGAATGGCGGGGTGGCTGGCAGCTGAACCCTCATCTCCCTGAAAACCACCAGCGGTTGGCGGACCGGGCGCGGAGAGCGTCGAGATGTCGAGCGGCAGAGACGGGACTTCACCACAGCACTCGGTGGTGTACCGCGACCATCTCAATGAGCCTTCCAAGTACCCTGCTTCTCAGCTGGACCCTTCTGAATGCTCTGTCCGTCAACGCACGGGTCTCAGTCTATCTTTTAGGGAGCGTGTAAATGGAGGAGAGGACAGGGGCGTCCTGTAACTTTAAGAGAATGCTGCAGGTAAAATTCCTTGATTTTCATTTCATTGTATAAAATTGTATTGCATTGTAAACAACTGCCCAGCCAGTGTAATTGCTATTAAGAATGATTTGATACCTACCAACTTTTGGAACCTAGATCTACAGTTGATTATTGACTATTTCTATAATAATAGCCGGATCAAAAGAAGAAAAGTCTGTCAGTTCACCAAATTTGCTCCATCCAGACAACAGAAGAATGGAGCAGAAGCGACAGGTTGTACCCCTCCCTCCGAACTGCCGCTTTGGCTACTGCGAGAGGGGAATGAAAAGAGACGTGCACAGCAGAGCGCTGGCTGGCTCTGCCAGGCAGCCATCGCTCAGCCCCTGAAACGCCATTCTGCTGATGCACAAACTCTGCAGGGGAAAAAAAAAAGGAAAGGAGAATGAAAAGGAAGCAGCGTGTATTTATGGGTGCTGTAATAAATCAGCCGCCAGCCAGGCCACAGATGGCCGCGTTCCAACGCTCCCGAGACTAATGAGTCGGGTCGCAAATATTCCCAGGGCCTAATGCAGCGTGGACTGCTGACGAAGGGGAGACCCTGCAGTGCCCATCTGTGTAGTCCCGTGTGGCCTGGGGTGGGAGGGCCAGAGGAATATGCCACTCAGCAGACTTTTTCCCCTTTCTGGAGGCCCGGGAAACCCGTTTTCCAACCGCGCCAGTCGCCCGGGCGGCCGCGGAGTCTAAACCGCCTCATTACCCGAGTCTACAGGACCCCCCTCCTGTGGCATCACGCGCCGGAGCCACGCTATTAACGCATGGCAAAGGCAGAGCCATCAAACGTGTTCAGGCAGAGGAGAGGCGTGCATGCCACAGCGAGTCACGTGCGGGGGCCAATTGTGCCCATATGGAGTTCGTGAGTGTGAAATAGAAAACAAGCAATACTGTCACTCGACACCCTCCTAAAGATAGCGCTGGTAATTACTACGGCTAAGTTTAATAGCCATTCAGAAACAGCTGCAGGATTCTGCCATTCATTTGTAATTAGAATGGTCAGATATCGAAACACAAATTTTTCACGAGCATTTGGAGATCCGGTGAAGGAGCGATCCACCCCTCCGTATTGACAGCAATAGAAACTTTTTATCACATCAAGCATGGGGAATTTCTCCAGGTGGAAGCTCCTCTCTGCTGCTTCATAAGGGACAGGAGCATTCCAGACATGCCTACGTTAGAAACGATTTAGAGTGGCGAGCATCTTAACTAATGACACATCAGTGTTGAGAATAACAGAGCAATGCACGCAACAATGACAAGGTCATTCACAGCAGTGCAGTCTTATCGATGGACGTGTGTTTGCTTGTGGATGTATGTGTGTTCTGTAGAATGTGTGTGGCCGGGCCTGTGGGCCTGCTTTCTCATATCATCTTTCCTTTTGCCTTGCTTGTTCTAAACCCAATGAACCAACGTGCCAAATTAACCTAGAGAGTCGTAGTTTAGTTCCTGGTACATTCCTTGGGTCAGATAGGGGTGGTTCAGTAAAGGCTACAAGATCCTGGAGTTTGAAACGTATCTTTGAGAGTGATCTTAGAGAGAACAGGCTGACATAGGTTTTTCTTAAAAATCTTAATTGGAAAATCATTTGTTGCCTCTCGAAAAGGATCTGGATCATAATTTTTGATCTAACAGAATGGAAGCATATTTATTAATGGTTTCAGCCATTAAGGTAATGGTTTAATTACTTTACCGGCGATATTTAACTAATTATTTTTAAACCATCCACTGAAAATGCTAATTCATTCAAAACCAAAATCAATCAATTTACACATTACTGTAAATTGTCAAAAAAAACCCTGAACAGTTAGCATTTTCCAAAACAAAACGACAGAAAACCCAGAGCCAATCGGGGGGGGGGGGAAACTGAAAATGATTCCTTGACACCAGAGGCGGTCGAGTAAACTTATGGAAAATAATCAATGAAAATGATACTAGTTACGTAATTATACAGGAGAGTAAAAGTGGTTCAGTGAACAGCTGAGTTGGCAGCTCAGCAGCATTAGCACTTTGTGGAAGACTTGAGGGATATCCATCCGTGCACCACAGGGGGCCCACTCTCTACTCTTGATTCTTGCGGTATGGTACTTTAGTGGGCGATTAACCTACTGTTGGCTTGGCCATCTCTCCCATGCCAGCAAGAGAAGGAGGGAAAAGGTAGGAAGAGAAAGCAAAATATGGTCAGCAACTGACCATGGGGCAGGGAAAACATAATGACATAATAGTGTGGGACAACATTATGTTAGCCTCAGGAAGAATAGTCAACGGCAGAATACAGATACAAAACACGTGTTGAGGTGCAGAGGGTAGACACTTACCCATAAAGGCTGAACTGAGCCCTGTCAGAAACAGACTAAGGGTGGTAGGCCTACTAATAGTGAAGAGAAAGTGGAAAGCCCTTAGAACTTGGGAGAGTCTACGGACACCACGGCACCCTGAATCTCAGCGCCCGGCCTGTCGAAAGGACAAAGGGCAGCGATGTGTTTTTCATCTGGATTTGAATACTGAGACGGGTGGACTATTCTAGGGTCTCTGGGTGAGAAGGATCTACCACAACATTTTTTTCACTAGATCAAATAGCCAGCTTCTGGTAAGAGCAGTGGGGGGGTTGTAGGAGGTTAGGAGGTCTTTTAAATACAAAGGCCCCAAGCCCTTTATAGCCTTTAACGGAACAGAATAGCCTTCTAAACTCAGAATAAAGTTTGTCATGGTGTTGCCTAGGACTATCATGTTAGTGAATAGAAATGAATGAATAGAAAATTTGATCCATATTTTACATCCCTGGCCCTTGACCGTCCGGCAGGTCCTTGTCTAGTTTCACTGACAGCAAGAGCTATGTGTCATCAGAGGACAACTGAACCCAATGGGAAACTATACCTCGCTTATGTTCAATCAGTCCTCACTCATTTGCATAAATTCTATTGTTAAGTATGAGCTAAACCTAAAGAGCACCGCCTCTAATACCTGACTGTAGTGTCACATTGATACACGTTCAGAGGTGCTCACCTGAACCCTATGGGCCTGAGTTTGACGGCTCATGCCATTGGCCGATCGTGACCGGGAAAGCACACAATTGGCAGAGGGCCACCTGGGCTGGGGTCAGTTAAACCAGCCGGTCTCGTGGTTAACAAGCGTCTCACATCGGTTTCCTGGATACCTGCAGGCTTACAGTCCTGTTGAAAGGGATATATTTAATGATATTGCTACATTCGAGAAAAGCTTTTTTATAGATAAAAGGGGGAGGTTAGTCATTGCTCTGAAATAGATATTTTGGGTCCAGATATGATTTCTTAATGCTTTATAACAGCTAGTTTATGGGTTTTGGGAACATAGACTAACTATAAGGATGTGATAACGATATTAAGCATTTATACAGAAAGTACAGGGAGGAGATCCTTTACTAACTTTGTTGGTCAAGCTAATTAAGTAATTGAAAAAAAATACAGCTGGATAGAGCTTCTGAAAGTCCTTTAATAAAATTTGTCACGGTTAGCATTGAGCGACTTTAGGTACCCGGGTTCTGGGTTTGAGACTTTGAACTTTCATTATTTGAATGTCGAACATTCTGAGAAAACACATGTACTCCGCGATAGATACATTTGTAATATTGAAACTGATGTCCGTCATTACATCAGAGCTCAGTCAGCTCAGTCATCTGATATTCAGTAGATTCCTTATCCCTTTGCTACCACAAAGCAACTTATTCATAGATTTACTACACGCCATTCCAATTAGAACTGTCTGAAAACCCCCACCTTTGGCATAAATGGACTGAGCAGTTGATTTTTTTTTAAAACAAATCAGGGCAGAGACGCAACCTCAGTGGGAGTTGATATGTCAAAATACGGCAACAAGACTCAATGGATAAACTACTCAAGGAATCTCAAGCAACGGAAAACCCCTCAGTTGGATGACTAGTGATTCTACGAGGCGAGCGTCGAGACGACAGTGCAGGACTAAGTGCTTGCCGCCTACATGATGCAAGAGTTTTTGTCAGCTAGGGCCAATTAGACTATTCACTATATTTTGAGATAAAAGAAGAGAACCTCTCAGTCTCAGGTATAGTCCATCTCTCATCACCAGGCCAGGCTTGCCCCCAAAGGGTATTCCAAAGATCTCCAAGGACCACACTGTTTGACACAGACCAGTCTATCAGTCAGCGATTCAGAGAGGAGTCTGCTATAAATTAAATTACCTCTGAATGTTGGAGTGGGGCCAGAGAAAATGACCATCTGACCCAATCATTGTGCAGTCTTGCTCACTGAAAACAATATTAGCTTCTCAAAGCTCATAGGTTAGGCTAAATGTGCCGCTCTTTAACGAGAAATTCAATACATTCTTTAGATAGAGATATACAACAAGATATTCTACAATGTCATTCGTTTCAGCAATATAAAATATGTACAGGTACCACTCCTATATTGCTAAGAGACTGACACTCACTTATAGTAGAATAATAAATCAAGAATATAAATCACAAATGTTTCCTGCATACAAAATCAATGCATATCCAATATAGCAGCTTTTCTACCCTGTGTATAGCATTTTATTGTTTTTTAGTTGATTATGAATTTATTGTATTTTACAGCTATCACAGTACAATTGGCCAATAACACTTTTGATTCATTAAAGTTTTTTATATATACGTTAAGATAAATAAATAAAAATTCTAAACATGCAGCCCTTTTCACCAGTTTGTCCCATCAATCGGATTGCCACAAAGAGGAGAATGTCTAGGGTAGAGCATACAAAGTACTCTTTTCTCATCTGTGACAAACGAGATTTAAGGTGAAAAAATTCCACAGGTCAAGGTTGGTGATGTAAAACACCATTCCTAATGTCCGAACGTTATTTAGAGATTAATCACAACAAGAGTGATCAGATTTCTGCTTTTTGCTTTAGATACGAAAACAATTTACACCGTTTCCCAAGCATTGGTGGTATAAGACGGAA
This sequence comes from Hiodon alosoides, assembly GCA_025775065.1. Lineage (NCBI taxonomy): Eukaryota > Metazoa > Chordata > Actinopteri > Hiodontiformes > Hiodontidae > Hiodon > Hiodon alosoides. Next base: position 10,529 of record JAOYSI010039561.1, read on the forward strand.
AACAAGGAAAGCAGAAAGCCAAGCCTTCCTTCTCAATAACGAGAATTTTTAGCTACACATTGAATCAAACACTGAATCAAATATCGACACAAAGATAAACGTCCTTGTAATGGGTGATTCCTTTTTACCTCCACTGTACCTTTATTTAATATCCGAAAGTTATCTGTGCCTGTACTTACTATCTGAAAAGATATGGCCATGAGGCCTCTCGCAAACTATTGGTCAGTTTTCTTGGTAGAGCAATCTTCTTATTTATAATTGCACTTATAGTAGAGTTGACTTTATTCCGTAATCTCTACCTTAATAAAGAACCCAATTGTCTGCCATAATTTTGTTTTATAAGATTACGTTTATGTAATAAAACTTTAAGTGTCAGTATCTGTTTTTGGAGAGTAGAGAGCATAAACCTTTAGGCTATCCTTGTATGCGATATCATAACCACTTAACATTCTATACATAGGTAGTGAAAGTACTTTGACAGTATATAATGACTAGGGCTCTCCCCTAATAGTCGACCAACGTTAGTCGATGAGTAAAGTCTTGGTCGACCAAGTTTTGATTGTTCGGTTGAAGAAAACTCTTTTTTTTTTTTTTTACAAAAAGCTGTTTTTAATTTATATTATCAAATTATTGTGATGGTGTTACAAGTTCATAAGTTGCGTGATGTCACTGATGTTACACTTTGTATATTAATCAATTAACAAAATGTGCGTCTCCTTGCTGTTTTTTCCGACACATTCAGATTATTCCCGCTTTTGCCGATGTTGCTGAGGCTCGCTTCGTGCGTGCGCTTGTTAACATTATATTTAATAGGGCTCATTATTATGGTTTAGTATTTCTTTGTAATGTAGAACATTGTTAGCAATGTTACTTATGACATTATTTCTCGGCCCTGTAACTCAAACCATTTTCTGATGCCCCCCAAAATATATATTTAAATAATTAAATTAAATTAATATCATAAACGTACGACGACTAATGGCTTAAAATATCGACAACTAGTCGACTAGGAAAATCTTTAGTCGAGGGCAGCCCTAATAATGACACAATAACACTTCCGTATGGAGACTGGGATATTATCTAAAGCATGAATTCACTTTAAATGTAATTTAATTAAAAGCGACGACAGTAACTTAATAGTTTCTATAGACCGCTGGACCCACTCATTTTCAATGAAGTCATCCCACCCGCTACTCTGAAGCTATGGCGGCGGTAGTCTACCAGGAAACCAATGGGAAAATCT
>JAOYSI010039561.1:15079-28560 GCA_025775065.1 Hiodon alosoides
ATTGGGGGGAAAATTACAGCTCAGACTTTCCAGCCGAAGAAAAATATGTAGTGTCTAGGCCAACAGCCACGGAGCCCATAACTATGTTAACTGTACAAGAGCGGTGTGCACACTGAAACCAATACATCCTTATCACTTGGATATGTCTTCATATTCCTTACAAGTCGTACATCCAGAGCTTGATGGGGTTTCTCTCGTTAATGATTAATTATCGCACTAGGGGAGCGAAGCATGATGACTAGCCAGTGATGGCTGTAAAAAAAACAATCGATTTAATAGCGGAGAAAAAAGTTTGCTTCATGTTTTGTGCTTGACATGTCTTTGGGCAGTCCTTGTCTTTGAAGCACTAATGCATCACAGCTGCGAGGACCTGATCAGTTCAGCACAGATGCCGACGGGCACAGATTTTCTCCTGTGGAGTCACCTTGCTACAGGTCATAACGGCTTTTAGAACACTGACTTCCGCAAAGATTTCACAGAATTAAGCGACCACAGCCCCTCGCCAAGACTGACGGACCACTCCGGATGTGAACACGATAAATATAAATTTCAGTGTAAGCGACATGACAAAATGTGGAAATATTCAGTTTGATAATATAACTGGAATTACAGAATTGAATCGTGATAGGCTCAGTGTACCAATATGTCAGAAAAAACACTACCCACCTGTGGCCATAAAAGGAATTACAACTGGTAATATTTTTGAGAGACAAAAAAACAACCTTTTAAGTATGGAAGAGTCATATACATCTCTCGGTTAAGTTACGTCTAGCACGTGTATGTATTCACTTAAATAATAGCACTGCCTCACGCGCCTTAAACTGCTCAGAGATTATGTCTAAGTACAGATACCCTATGGTACTCCCATAACAATGACCAGCCAAACTGTTAATTAAATGCATGAAGCTATTACACGGCTGGCTGGCTTTGATGCTTGAGAAGTTCACATGCTGTTTTTAGCAGTTGCTAATACAAATGGATGTCCCCTGACATATTTAACATTAATTGCACTGGGTATTACTTGGTAAGCTGCTAAACACAAACAATCCATCTCTAAGTATTTTGTCAGGCGAATCTAGCCATTAGTTGCTTGGGGAAAGCTTTCAATTTTTCCATTTCCGACAGGAATGGGCAGAACTTGAGTGTGGTGGCCCAGAACATGCAGCCATAATGACAACTCTACGTAGCTGTAAAGTTTTGAGGTTGAATTCTTCAATACTCGGTCTGTATGGGGAAAACCCCCTACGTTTTAATTACAGAGAAGTCTGTTGAATAGCACAGTACATCTGTCAGTCACATTTCATATAGGTATTTAACAATGGCCTTTTGTTCTGTTTATTGTAAATATAATTTGAAGGCCATATATATATGGTGTAGACTAGAAAAGGTGCAATGATGGTGCACGTGAATTCAGCACTCCAGCACTTTTCTTGGAGAGCTACAACCCACCTGGGGATATAATATGCCGTGTGCCACCGGTTGATCAGTACTGGCTACAACCCATCAACGTTCCCCTGAATATGAGGCGCACATTCCTGGTACACAGAGAAAAACGACAGGAGGTAGTAAGGATTCATTTATAACTGGCATTTGCCAGGATTAACATTTCACACAAGATTCAAGATCTCGGTGAGAGAACACACACACACACACAAAACCCATTCAGTAGTCTTATATGTAATAGAGCTGCTTATTTTTATTTCGACCAAAGTTTTATGTTTAACTCACCAATGTGTAATTAATTATATAATCACTGTGTTACCACCCGTGCGTTTACAAATATCAATATTCAACATCTTAAAAATATTCCACTTACATTGCAGTTAAAGAGTAACAGACAGGGTCATTGTTACCAACTGACAAGTACATCAAGTGTACAACTTCACAAGGAAACTTCACCTGCTACACAAAAATATCACCCCCTTCTCACCACCCCGGTTCAATCCAACCTCCAACCAATAGGTACACCGAATGGTGACTGATAATTTAGTCAAACCTGTATTGCACTTCTTACAATTCTGACAACAGCATAAATACAATCACAACAGATATAGAAAGGTGCAATGGGAGTGAACCCTTGTGGGAATTGTAGTTTTAAATTAGGAAAGCTCACTGGCTTCATTATGCTCCCATGCCAGGAAAAGGCTATTATGTGTAAGCTGTGAAAAGGGATCAAAGCTAAGCGAAACGCTAAGCAAAAGCATGGGCTAAAACTCGAGCGAGACAAGTAAGGAAAGTGGCGAGTTAGTTTTTCGCTTACTCGTGGATCATCAATCACAAAACGACGATTCAAATGAGCCTTCAGTTAGCTGAGCTAAAAAAAGACAACGCAATGTGTAAAATTCTTGCATCGGGTGCTCTGAAAAATGTCCCCCGTCACAGGGCCCTCTGATACAGACAGACAAATTTTACTGCCTTTAACCAGGCAAGCGAGATGAAGACCATTAGAAAGAACGCACAATACAAATCTTGAAACCCTTCTGTATTACACGATTTTAAATTAATAGCATACATGTCCTAGAAAAATATAGCTTATCTTCAACTTCCTGGCAGTGAGGATTATCCAATTCAGCCATAAAGTATGAGTAAGACAATTATGAAACGTTAGAATTGGACGATTACAAAGATCCCTACAGAGATCTACATGTGTCATTAAAGAACACGCAAGGTCAAGTTTGGACTGATCAACCAACCTGTCTCAGCAATTACCAGGAACTAAACGCTCGTGTTTTTTTTGTGGCTTGGTTTTCGATTAATTCTTAATCTTGGGTGAGACTAAACTTTTATTCAAGCTCTATCAAGCCTCGGGCTTTGTGTGTGGACGAAACAGAGATCTCTGAAAAGCGTTTTAAATAGCCACGTTAGCGGACAGTGCCGTCTACAGCGTGTCTAAAAATAAGGCAGAATGGTACTTTGGAATGCAAACGGGTTTCTGCCGGCAGAACTGCGTGTCATTACTATGGCGATACTGAAAAGGGCAGAAATGGTGCCAACAGCCTGGTGGCCGGTCCCTCTTCCTTGCCCGTTTGGTGATCCAAGAATCAGTTTAATATCGTACAGTGCCTCAGTCACGGTGGGAGGTTAGGAATCCTGACTGCCCTGTAGCCTCAAACACTGAGTGAATAGTAACTCAGGAACTCAGTGCAACTCGGAAGGAACCAACCCAAGCTTCTGAACCGTCTGTACCTCTTGCACAAAAGAATAACTCACAGTCCCCCAGGGAGAAACAAAATGTTTGAATTGTTACCTAGATACTTTTTAAAAGGTTAACTACAACTTCCACTACAAAAAAAACAGTGTTTAGTACAGGCAACTATTCATCGATTTTCACACAGCAGAGGGGAAAGAACCAGCCTTGCGCCGTAAAGTGTGGTTGAGTTTCAGCTACAGTTGTTTCGATTACAGACACTAACCCAGCCAGCTCTCGTTTCGCAATTTACTTTAAATTGTTGTTCTTAGAATGGGATTAAACTGTAGGTATGTCCAAAATCTAAAGGGTGCTGATAAGAGTACGTTCCTTTTTCTGCTGGAGAATCGGGAGGGATCTGAGAAGCAAAGTTAGAGGCGACTCAGTGCCGTGCTGATTTACAGATTTTGTCATAGACTTCAGGAAATGCTGTCTTGCAGTTCAGCTCATCCCTCAATTTGTGATAGAGGGTGCCGTCAAACATTTCCCAGAATTCCTGCCGGTCCATGTAGACATCTGCATATAGCATCTGGAAACTAAGAGAGATTAAAAAAATAAATTGGACATGTATGAGGGAGGGCATTGGCGAGATATTGTGAGTGTGTGTGTGTGTGTGTGTGTGTGTGTGTGTGTGTGTGTGGTACAAGAGTGCACGCAAGTTCACAAATGTTTACTGTCCCTGACAAACAAACAACACGATAAACAGTGCCAAACCCCTTACCCATGAGCCTCTCTGACAAACTTCTCCAGCTGCCTGGTGGAAGCTTGGGCCTGGAAGTGTTTGACCCTGGGCTCTCCGTAGGCGCCAATGTCCACGTAGAGCTCGTCCTCGTCTCCTTTGGGATGCACCATCCCAGGCTGGCTGGGTAGCACAAAGGGGCACAGCCAGAGAGGGTACACCTAAAAACAAGCACAGCGGACGCGCGTTAGCCACCTTCACGTTCACCTGAGGCTAAACGACGCACGGCTGACGGGCTAGGCCTTACGTGGATGTCATTGTGGAAGCAGGCGATGGCTTTCTCCAGGTGCTTCATGGGAACCAGCATGTCCTGGACCACGTGGTGCTGCTCGTAGAGCTTGCGGATGGTCTCGCCCTGCGTCAGCTTCAGCAGAGAGATCTTGGGGGGCACCATCCAGCCAAACAGGTACCGGAACAGCGGGTTGTTTCCGAACGGGATGATGTCCTGGAACGCCAAGAGCAACCGATTGAGTGGCTTGTTTTTGGGGGAGTGAGAAATTGCGAGGGCTGAGGGCAGCGGTACCTGCAGCTCCCAGAAGATGCTGCGCGTGTGGCGGTGGTAGTAGTGTCGCAGGGGGACGTACTCCACCGCACTGCGGTCCTCTCGCAGGAAGCTCTCCACGTGCTTGAAGAACCAGGGCTTGTAGTGGTGGCCGATGCGATTGATCTGAGAGGCGACACAAGCACACCTAAACCTATATCCCCCTGATTACTATGAGGAATACCCAGCCCAATGCATGCTGGGATTCACTAAGGATGACTAATAAAACACCACGTGTATTTTAAACTAGATACTGCAATAAGAGAAGAGGAGTCCGGAACCACTGGCCAAACCAAACGGACCCTTTGTGTTTTAAACATCACCTTGTCCGGCTCCGCCTCGTCGGTCATGATCCCCGTCATTATAACGGCCTCGTCCAGCGAGTACTGCAGACCCTCCACAAACTGGTTCTCCTTGCTGGCCGACTCCTGGGCGAAGCGCCGGCTGATGGCCTCCAGACCCCGTACTGGCTCGTACTTCAGCTTGACCCAGGCCCGCGCCGGGATGATTCGGATCTCGGCTGCCACCAGGAAGCCCAGTGTGCCGCAGGACCAGGGCACGGCGTAATAGAGGTCAGCGTTCTCCTTCTGGAACACGCCGCAGGAAAGACCCGGTGAGCACACTCAGGCCCAGCAAAGCAAACACAATGAAACACCGGGTACTTCAGCTCTGGAAACATTTCTCCCAGGCACCCTTTAATCGGTTTATTGAGTACAGGGACTCATTATCAGCCCTGTGAATGATCTGTGGAAGTCTGGTCTGCTAGTAAGGCTTATGAGACCCACATTTCTGGACATAAACTCATGGACCGTCTCTTTATCGTTCAAAGCCAAAAGGAGAGACAACAATGTTCCACTTCCTGTTCTCCGGGACCGCCTCTTTAACATTCCAAGCTGATTGGACAGATGACCCTATTCCACACCCAGTTCTCAAGAACCGCCTCTTTAACATTCCAAGCCGATTGGACAGATGACCCTATTCCACGCCCAGTTCACAGGCACCGCCTCCTTTACATTCAAAGCCGATTGGACAGATGAACGTGTTCCACACCCTGTTCTCAGGCTGAAGGTCCTGCTGGGAGAAGGCCAGGCAGCGTCTGAGCAACACTGAGAACAGAGTGTGCACCGTTTGTCTCCACGGGTTCCCCCGCTGTCAGCGACGCGTCCTGCAGGGGGCTCCAGTGGGCTCAGCTCATTTCAGCACAGCCTGTCCCACAAAGGGCCTTCACGGGGCTCCTTATCAGCCGCTGGATTCACGTTTAAAATAAACCCAGAGGGCAGGGTCAGAGATACGCAGTGTGGAAGTAGGTCACCTCAGATATGGATATTAAATAACGATATCAGAGTGATATCACTGAGGTTCATGGTCCCGATACCCCAGCATGGGTTCAAAGGCTCTATTGACAATCCATATCATTACAGGGGGGTGAACTGCAGCCAAAATAAAATAAACACACCAACGGCAAACCAAACAGGCTGAGATGCAGACGGACACACGCATGCATGCACGCGCACACACACACACACGGACCCACACACCCAGACACCCACACCCACACAGACCAACACACCCAGACACCCACACACACACACACAGCACACAAACACACGTACACACGTTGACGGACGCACACAGGACACGCACGCACACAGGACACGCACGCACACAGGACACGCACGCACATGTTGACGGACGCACGCTGACGGACGCACACAGGACACGCACGCACAGGACACAGGAGGGCGGCAGACTTACTGCAGTGCACCGGACCAGGCTGCCGTCGGCCAGGACCAGCTCATAGGCCACACAGATATGCTGAAACAGCCCGTAGATGTGCGAGGATGATTCAATGCCCGTCCCCATGATCAGCCCTCCTGAAGGGCACAGAGAGTCAGGGTTCAGAGGCTAAGTAACGGCCCACTGAGCCCAATCAGACACTACAAAATCTGTATCGCTTGTTTTTAATGAGCTCCAGTTTCTTGGCATATACATGCATTATAGTATTTTCACTATAACATAAACCATTTTATAATCTGCTTTTAACAGACAACGAAGAAAATTAAATAGCATAAAATACACAAGAAAATAATTTTTTTTGTTCTAATTATGCTCTTCTCAAAATGACTGTAGCTAAACAGTACCATGTTTTTCACTGCAGTCTAACAATCCTGACACACTTCAGAAATGTACAACCGTGATCAGTAAGAAATACAACCAGCTTTTTCTAAATATATAAACACGGCTGAATTTTAAAGAAATATAGATTCTGGATACGGAGAACTTGGTTAAGACATATTTTCAATAATATTCTTCCAGGCTTGTTTGTCACCAAATCTCACGCATGAATCTGAATACAACTAAGACACACACATACCCACAGTGAGGTCATCCAGTTCAGGCAGCACAGGCAGGGTCCAGCCAATGGAGTTGAGAAGGGCAGTCACCTGACCCATATTTACCAGAGGCTCGACACGCACCACCTGTTTGGTTGTAACCAACGCAATCATCAATACAACAGTACAAATGTTAATCTTTAAATCACCTAAGGAATTCATTTCGGGTTCCTTGACTCTACTCAGTCAGACAGGATTTTGGTTCAGCGTGTACAAACTGATATAAACATTTAAAAAGTCCTTAAGTTAGCCGGAATAAACATAACTTCCGAGATCGGTGAAATACTTTTTAAATTGAAAATAAACTGATGATGAACAAAAAGAGGTAGGAATCCCTGAGAAGACATTTGTTCATTCGTCTTCACTTCCAATTATGCATTCAATTCACAAATAGTAGAAACTGATCTACAGAAATAAATGAATACTCTACTGCTGAATATCCTTACCTGTCGCTTGGTGTCTACCTCCAGGATGTCCATCAGGTTAATCATGATGTTTTTGTGGGTCTTCTTGTATTTCCCCACCCTCAGTGATACGGTCAGCCAGCCGGGACGTCCCGTGCACATGTAAGTCTTTCCCCCCTCCTTCTTCCACTCTCGTACCTGGCACAGGACAAGGACAGGGGGCAGGTAGAAACTAGGCTGTCCATTTCCTTCAAAACACAGCATGAGGGCCTAGGTTTAGGCACCCCAGACAAATGCAAACAAGCAAAGTATTTATCTCCAACGAAACAAACACAAAACACTTCTTGCTTATATTCTGGATTTCACTAACAAACCTTTTTTATTTTTACACTTTTTGAAAAACACGTCGTGGCTTGGTCTGGTACGATTCTGATTGCTCTAGTTCTAGTATTTAACTTTTAACTTTATTCAACTGGGAAGAGAAAAACATGAAGTTATCACGAGCTTGAATCAAGTTTCAGATTATTTCTAAAACCTTTTGTTAGGCATTAGGTGAACTAACTTTTTCCCAAAAATAATTTGAAGTGGAGAAAAAACTGGAGAAGGCAGAGTGGACAAACCGAATAGAAGGAGAACAGGAATCAACTGGAGACTTCGGGTGTTGGCGCAAGTTGGATTTCACATCTCAGCTGAGACGAACAATGAGGTGCCAGATCCGCTTTCTATCTCCCAACAATGGGACCCACCACGCAGCGTCAAGTCGTCACGGACCACCCTGGACAGGGCCGCCAGCACAAAACCACACACCCTCTACAAACCTCTTTCAGACCCGCGCCACATTCGCTCCAAAACCCACACACACTGAAACCAACCCGGCACATACAGACGTATGTCTTAAGGCCTTCACTAATCTGCCACAGCAACAGCAGAGGGAGCAAGACCATTGTAAATATTTTTTTTAAAGAGTTGCTTTTAGAGGGTGCAGAAACTAATGAAACAATTGCCACATTAAAATAATAAATTATGTTTTAATTTAAAAAAAAAAAAAAAAATCTCATTTTCGGCCAAAATCTGGTCACATTATGTATTAGATTTAACTGTAATTTGTAGCTTCTTGAGGTTACATTCTCTTTTTTCTATTAACATGCCTGGCGTTAGTAACACAAAAGAATGTGATATGGTGAATTATGCTCTTTTTATTCTCGGCTAGCTGCGAAGCTAGAACTTCTATTGCAAAAAGGAAACATGCAGATAATCTGAGCAAAGCTATTATTAAATTCAGAGTCACTTTCTCATACCTGTCTCTGTATGTCTCGAACACGTTGGTCGTGCTGTTTCGGCGCAGAGCACATCTTGAAAATGACCCAGGCTCGCATGTAGTAGTAGACGTCGAAGATCACAGAGAGCGGCAAGAGGAACAGGCAAACGAATATCCATCTTTGGTGAATTATCACGTAATCAAAACCCTTTACTTTAACCCATAATAAAAACAACAAAATCAAGCCGCCGATATACAATATCGGGTCCATTTTGCGTTAATAATACTGATATTTTCCCTTTCTGCAGCAGTCGTTATCAACCTGTAAAGTCAGAGAAAAATGTCCCGTATATTCCCTATAAGCGAACAAGCGGTATGCACGGTTAAACAGATTGTATCCTCCGGTTAATGATTCGTTCCAACCACAAATTACTTTATATACTCTGAAAAGAATGGCTAATTAGTAACGTGAACACAAACAGACCGAAACCGTAAGAGCGCCCCGGCTACCAACGGCACAATCTGTCAGTTCAGGTTTTCCGATAGGAAAAACGCCTCAGCTTGTGTGACAGCGCACTCCGCCCCCAGCTGCACTGATTGGCAAAGAACTCACCGATTCGGGTGACTCGAGCTCGTGCGTACCCATGCCTTATCCAATCGCAGAGGGAAAAAACGTCACACCATTCATCCGCGGTAATTTAGTGGGCAAGGCAGGCAGCAATTAAGTAACAGATACAACACTTAATAGTCTTCTTGCTAACGCAAGAGTACGGATTAGTCTCAGAATCTATTGACTTGGCATCAATTGATCTTTGGTTCACAATAATTTCTTTGACTGAAAAATAAAATACTAAAAAATAAAAAAGTAGTTGAACTTCTACTCCGAAACGACGTTTGAAGCATATGTCTGCCTGGTTTATTAGGGAAAATTATTAATATTGAAAAAAATGTTATAAAACTGCATCTAATCTTCTCTTAATGTAAAATATTGCCTTCAATTTTAAAACATGAAGAAATTAAGCAAGGTACCCCCCCACTGTATAATAGAAGAACCAAACGGTAAATGTGTAAAAGGTTGTGCATTCCAGTTTATTTATCAAATATTACCATAATCAAACTGCTGTACAAATTAAAACTCCATTTTGACATGCATTACAGAAATCTGACTTTTCAGCAAGAAATGAGTGCTCAAAGCAAAAATGACACTTACTGGAATAAAAACCCGTATTGATGTTGACACCCGCCTCCTCAACCCGGTTAAAAACAAATAACCGACGGGACCCTTCTTGAAGTAGACCATGATTACTGCAGTTTGGAGGAAAAAGAGGAAAAGAGCAGGAAGTTTTAAGGTTTCAGTCGTGCCCGTTGCAGCACTTGGGGAGTTTTAGCAGTCCGCTTCACTGAAAAACGATGACATTCGTCCGGGCGAGACAGCGTCTCTCATACCGCATGTTCTTTCCTGGTCAACGTACTGTCATGTGCTTTAGATGGTGACTAAACCTTCCCCCTGATGGTCCAGGAAATGTAGTGAAAGCACATACAACAGGAGGGTGGGGAGGGAAAAACCAAACAAAAACAGAAACAAAGCGTGCCTTTAGCAAAGGCACTGAAGTGGTGAACTTTGCCCCCCCAACCCCAATCTCCAACTGCACAATAGCTGAGGCAGACTCTCCCAATCTCAGTCACCGTCTCAGACAGCTTGGCTTGAATGTCGTTTGCAAAGCGGAAGGTGGGGGGGGGGGGGATTTTAAAATGGTTCCATATCAACAAAACCTCCCAAATGCCTTCGTGTCCTTCTGGGTGATTCGAGGATCAGGCTTAACCTGTGCAGCCTGCTAAGCAGGGCAAACAAAGGGGAAAGGCCTGCCTGCTGATCCGTCTTGATCACCACAGACGGAACCAGAAGTACCACTGGTTGAACTATTGAGCCAAGGCTGCCAGGAAGTTTCTCAGGTACAGTCACAGTCAACCTAGTACGCATAAGCCAAGGACCAGAGTGAAAATCACATTCAATCGCGCAGAAAGAGAGGGGGGGAAAAACCCTTTTTTTTTTTTTATAGCAACGAGGTAAATTGCAATAGACCATACTTAAGTTATTTAAAATGAATAATCTGAAAAACCAGAGAAAACTCAGGATCCATCCATGCACTAATAAGCACACCGTCGTCATGAAACTTAATCTATTTTCCCTTTGTACTCGTTTTATTTAAATTTTTAAAATAAAAATCCCTTTACAATTATCATATTCATCGACTTCATATGAGGCATAAATAGTTCCATGTAAATATAAAACCAACATCAACGCCAGTGATAAATTTATAAAGTACATGTTAAATAAACAAGTACTCCCCTTTACCAGTCATTTGCAAATGAATCAGAAGAATAAACTAAACGCATCAGGGGTTGTTATCTCAGTAATGGTACATTACATGGGGTACATGGGGTACATGGGGGGGGGGGGGTGGAGCGTCCCGATTTCCTATCGAATCGAATGGGGGTCAATGTAAAGGACAACGTAGCCTCATTAGGGAAGTGTCTCCTTGTCCCTAGACGATGGTTGAAAAAAGAACAGTGAGGGTGGTTTGAGGAAAGGCACTTAAGGGCATGTTCAACAGATCTCAGGGCAAATCTCTGATCTCCGTTCTCTCTGTCCCCTCAACTGCGTACACAGATGCAAGATAAGGCAGAAGGGAAAAGAAAAATAAACATGAAAAGGCAAAGCTGTGAAAAACCGTACCCAGAAGCACAGTCGGCAAAAACTAAATATCCCAAGAGTAAATCAACACACTTAAAGCTTAATAGAACTGCCTGACCTTGGACACTCAACAGCACATAACCTCGTCATACTGCATTTTAAACCGGGAGGAGACCGTCCGTACACATTAGATTGTATAGGCAACTATGAGGGTCAAGTATATTAAAGGAGGTTACCCCCGACTACTTTTAATTGTCAACAACAGAGGGGGAAAAACGAACAACAGATTACAACAGAGCAGAACGCGGGGGACGCCGGCCGGGAGGGGCAGAGCAGCCACTCCGGATCACTGGCACACGCGTCTGACCGCAACCTCGACATTCCTTTGGGATCCCGTCGGGTCTCTGGAAAGACGTCGCGGATCCGCCGAAGTGAGACTGGCGAGACACACCGGCCGGCGCACAAAATCGGGGGCGTCCACTTGCATTGGAGAGAGATACAATATACTGAAACTAAAAGTACGCCTTTTCAAGGGAACTACTTCTTCTGATCAGTTGGCACCGAAAGTTAATCCCCTTAGAATGATGTGTCCTTTTCCAGAAACCATTGGCTGGACTGATGATATTGCTGTCAAAAGGTGCACAGGTCTGTTCTGATTGCATAAAGCACTGCAAAAGTCAGGGACAAGCTGCTTTACGTGACTGAGGGGTGCAAAGCAACCAAAAAAGGTAAACTGAAGTGGACCGTGGTGTCAGTGTTTGAAAAACAAATTCCCCACAGGGATGCCGTCAGGGGGCAGGGTGGACTTCCCATTCTTGCCCATCTGGTGTCCACTGACTGGCATTTACCCACCTTCAAAGCATATGGTTGGTTCAAATGGTCAGTCGGTTTCAAGCTTACCGTTAGGCCAGTTCTGAGGCAATTAAGACATCTGCACGTTTGACTCGAGGCCCTGACCAAAAGTAGCCGGGCCTTGACCGTTTGTGTTCCATCACACTTGAAGTTGAAAAGCATCTCAACCACTCGGAAAGCTGCGTCAATCCCACAGAAAATTTGTTTGAAAATCTTCAGCCATTTTTACAAACAAGATTTAAAAGAAAAGGAAAAAAACTAAAACAAAAAAAACAAGATGCATTTCTGAGCACCTAACTCTGGGAGGGAGCTTACCAAATGCTGCTTTCATCTGACAGAAGCTGAATTTGACTTTTAAAGTGCATTAAAAAAAAAAAAAAGAAAAAAAAAAAAAGCGATTTATATTTTCTTTCCCAAAATTCCCAAGCACTTGTAAGTCCCTCCTAGAGAAGATAACGCAACTCCAGCTAGTCACAGATCAACTCAGAATATATGACCCTTTAAAATATCTTTAAACATTTGAAATTACAACTATAGAACAAATCTTTACACCATTAGGAATATTCTCCATTTAATTATATTGGCAAACAACATACCAAAATCTTCTATGGAATTAAAAAAAAAAAAAAATGTACTATTTCACTTCGCCCCTACACATGGATGGATTTCACCCATTAAGTTTTTTTTCCTCATAATAAAACTTTATAGCCCCTCAGTAATAATTAGCTAAGATAAAAAATATACATTTGTACTTTGATGCCAGTGCCTTCTGGGCTTCCAGCAGCCTGGTGTTTTGCGTGACACAACTGGAAGGGAGACGTGATCTTTATTTCGGTCGGTGTCGGGGGGGAAAATGCTTGGATAGGTCACGCTAGCTTCCTGGAGGTCAGCCACCGTTTTCATTCGTCTGCACGGCGTTGCGTTGCTACCGATTGGAGGGATCTTTTCCAAAGCACCTCCTCTGCATGAAGGAACGCCCCTTTAGCTGGTGAAGACACTTAGGGGTCTACATCTTCCAGATCGCTCTTGGAGTCCCCAAGCATCATGGGAGACTCGGAGCCCTGAGAAAAGAGAGGTGGCAAGGGGTAAACGTACACTCAGAAAAAGAGTCCTATGACAACGGGGGTTATTATTATTTATTTTATTTTTTACACTTTTACGAATATGCCTGGTAGTTCTGCGTGATTTTAGTCTAGGGCGGCTGTCTCCCAAACTGCACGCCAAAGTAAAACATTAAGTAAAATGAGTGGTATCCCTAACCCTAACAAACATTAAGTAAAATGAGTGGTATCGCTAACAAACATTAAGTAAAATGAGTGGTATCCCTAACCCTAACAAACATTAAGGAAAATGAGTGGTATCGCTAACAAACATTAAGTAAAACGAGTGGTAGCCTTAACCCTAACAAACAT
>JAOYSI010039572.1:0-25661 GCA_025775065.1 Hiodon alosoides
TGCACGTTCGTGCATTTCCCGGTATAATTCAATTAGAAAACGAGACTATAAATGTACTATTGTTTGCTTTGATATCATGATTTCGTATTTGCAGATTTCGTCGAATTAATTTGCCCAACATTTTTACTTTGTCTATCTCTGTTTAACTATAACGTCTATTATTGAAAAATACAACTACTGTTACTAATACTACTACCACTGCTAACGATATTATGTACGTAGTATATTACGTAGTATACGTAATTTTAATAATATTTTTGAATCCTTATCCTAAATAAAGTGCCTTTGTCATATACTCATATCAGCGACCGGTCGCCTGTTCTAAAAAGTGACAGTTGTAATAACGCATAAATGCAAACTTTTCGGTGATGTTGTCAACCAATAAGACATACATCCTAACCATATTTTGTTTGGTTACTAGCTGAGAAAATTAGCTGACGGTTAGTTAATATTCTGCTCTTAAAAGCAATAGAATTTATTTTAATACAGATTATACTTTTTCAATTATCCGAACAAGCGGCCTTTCTTCCAATTTATGCTAAGTGTCGTTGGTCCAGACTGGGGTATCGCCATACACAATAACATTAATAATAAGAATAAGAATAAGAATAATAATATTGTTATTTTTATTATTATTATGATGATGATCATCATCATTAGTAGTACCAGTAGTAGCAGTTATAGTCTTTCGAAGATTACATTTTCTAAAAAACTGCTATACAATTAATTGAGACCTGATAAATGGTTCAAAAAGTCGCTTTTTCTCAAGACGTGAACTGACCTACTGAAGTACAATTGTTAAATGACAATACATGTTGGTATTTTACGTTTTGAAAACGATGACATCCGTGACATTGAGACTGATGAGAATTTATATTTTCATAATACAATTCTATTTAATGACCACGACAAGTAATATCACATCAGGGCCGCAAATTTCAGCTTTTTAAAATGAATATATTCGGTTTTTAACCTTAAAAACGATTAAAACATTCATAATGTTTTTTTTTTTTTTTAAACATTTATTCATTTGGGCTTCCGTGATTTGTTATAATGTCTGTATTCTCAAGGTAGATCTATCTAGGAATATAGTCATTACGCCAGACAATTCGTTTCAGAACCAAGGACAGCACAGTTTGAAACTCAGACATTCCACCGAAACACAGCCGTTTATTTCAGTGAACATGCTATTCATATTCTTCCGACCTGACGGGGTTTGTGCAGTTCTGTGTAATTTTACAGCAGTGATTCATAGCCAAAGACAGACCTCAAAAGAATAAATAATAATAATAATAAAAATGCATGCTTTCCTGTCCCAATGTAAACTTTCAAATACACAGCTACACAAGTTGCACGTGCGTTTGAACATATATTGTAATGTTGTTCCCTTTGGGTGACTTACAGGTTAAATGTCAAATCATCTCCCAGCCTGTCATAACTTTGACATTATTTGTCACAATATCCTTGACTGATTAGAAAACGGTATTTTTGTGTTCATTTAGTCAGAACTGTTTTCCAGAGCTGTCGCGCGGCTTCTCCCACAAAATTCCCATTTATTCCGAGCAGAACACTTTGTCCCCTGTTTTAGGGAACACCATTCTGTCTTTATGTGAGTCGTGGTGTTGTAAAGAAGTGATGTGTTCCTTTATTGAATTGTTTCCTACAGAGGGTCCAAGCATACCCGTCTCCTGTGTCGCACTTTTAGGGGAAGCCCAAGAGACAGTGGTGTTGGCCAGTGCCTGATTCAAAGATCTGTGTCGAAACAAGGGTTCATGGAAGACCCCGTCTATCCAGTTCCTGAGAGTGGCGACGGGGGAGTCCTGTTGCCTGTCCGTGTCGCTCGCAGGACGGGAAAACCCGGGCGAAGAGGGCACCATCTCCAGACATTTGTGCATACAGGACGAATACTCAGCTTCATTCAGAGAGGCGGCGGTTTGCGCAAGCGACCAGATTTTTGGTTTCTCGGGTAGCATCAGCTGCTCCTCGCCACCCGGTTGGCAGCCCCCTGGAGCCCGCCTCAGGCAGCCTTTGGTCAGCTCCTCATCCTCATCAAGCGGGACTGCAACGGCCGTTCCTTTGAGGCGGTCACTCCTGCAGCCGGTCATCCTCATGTGGGGGTCGACGTGAAACTGATGCTTCAGCTCGCACTCGATGCTCTCAGACTCGATTGACTCAAAGTCCTCCAGGTCGCTAAGTTGCAGGTTTTTGTCTTTCTGAATCCGGTTTTCTGGAATGAAATTAGAGAGCACAATATAACCCTGTCACAGGTTCTTTTCAAAATGCCTGCAGTAGGCCTGTTCAGTCTCAACACAACACGACAGAACTGATGCAATTCATTTATGGGTTGGCCCAAAAATGAGGTATACAGTGGCATATTTTGACCACATTCCATGTCTTTTTCCCTCTGTCGGGTAAGATGATATGACTGGTAAATGGACCAATAACCAGCTGAAGCTGTAACATTACTGGAAATAATAAAACAATCAGAGACATAGACGATCAGAGATGATTAAGGTACTGCGTACATACAGCAGTACACATGCCTTTCAGCAGGAAAAATAGGAAAATTATGAAAATATATGGGCAAAATAAACTAATAATGAGCATGATAAACTGTTTTTATCATCTCAAACTCAACTGCACATCTTTTTATGGAGACTATAACAAAACATTTAATTCAAGAAAAGTAAATGTACCCTTTGGTGAGAAAACGATTAGTAACTAACCATCTTCTTTATTTTCACTTTTGATTGGCTCATCTTGGGACTTTTCGTCATCATCATCGAATCCCTTTTCGTCCGAGTTTTTGGTCCTGGGTGGCCAGGTCATTTTATTTTCCTTCTTCAGCCTCCTCCTGGCATTGGCGAACCAGGTGGACACCTGCGTTAGGGTCATCTTGGTGATGATGGCCAGCATGATCTTTTCTCCTTTGGTGGGGTAGGGGTTTTTCCTGTGCTCCTGGAGCCAGGCTTTCAGCGTACTTGTGGTTTCACGTGTTGCGTTCTTTCTTCTCGCGCTTCCATCCATCGCTCCATATCTTGGATAAAAAGACAATGGCGTTTATTAAGGCCCTATTCCGCTGAATGTGCCTTCTTTAAATCATAGGTTTGTAACGCCTGTAATTGAAGACACATGCTGTGTGAGTAATGGAAAGAGAAACTTTTTAGTTTGCAGGGCAGGGACAGGTGAATCGGGTAATTTGCTGACTACAGTGGCTATGTAAGTGCAACACTCCTCAAGCTGTAGTGCCTGAAGTATAAATATACAGCATTTGTCCTTAAATAATTTCATGTCCTCACCGTTTGCCCTTTTCCCCCAACTAGTTCATGCATTGTGCTTTCAGTGAAACTTACTGCGGCCAGAAATGAAATGTACCGGTGAACACAGACTTTTAATATATAATTCAAATTGTTTTCATCCATTTAGACATGCCTATATTTAAAAACTGACAGATGGACTGAGATATATACGGTAAATGTTGAGTGCAAATCAATCGATAGGCCCTACCTTTATATGCTCTTTATTAGCATAGGTTTAGAACTGCTACGAATATGTTATCATACATAGTTATTTTTGTTTAATAATTTACCCTACTTTTTTGATCCTCTTATATTTATTAGTAACATTAACACCTTCCAATTCAATAGTACATTGGAAAACAGACGACTATGTTTGACTTTATTTATTTTATACTGTTGTAAAGAGATGACTATATTGGAACATTAACACCTTCCAATTCAATAATACATTGGAAAACAGACGACTATATTTGACTTTATTTATGTTATACTGTTGTAAAGAGATGACTATATTTGAAAATAAAATATTAACAATAAGTAATAAGTAAATATAAAAACAGGTTTCCTAAAACAGTAGAAAATGGTTAAACCGTATATTTACTTCCGAGCTGAGTATTCGATTAACCTTTCTAAAGTGTTTAAATAAACGCGTAAGTAAATTCCATCGGCATTATATTGTAAATGATATTAACGTTGTGGATTTCAAATCAACCCATACCTGTCATACTGATACTGCCCCAAAGCGGGGTCGTAAGGGTAGTAGGCAGAAGCTTGTGAGAGTCCCGCCGTCGCAGACGTTCCGTCTTTAGTGTCAAAAGTACTCTGCAATAAATCGTGAAGTAGACGTACGTCGATTATCAGCGGTTTTTGTACACTCGTCGAAATTTGTAATACACAAGTGAGCCTCAGTTCTGAAAAAGTGTTTTCAGTATAGCTACCCTATAGATATATAAATAAATAAATAAATAAAAGACCGTCATGAGAAAGGGTGACAGTTTTCGGTGTGCTGTGGAAGAATGGTCGTTTAATCAATTGTTCTAACGTAAGTCAACATTGTATGTCATTTTTTTGTGTGAATAATAATAAAAAAAGAATTCTTAGGTAAAGGTGGCATTACCTATCCGTTACGCCTGGAATGAATCTATCTTTAATCAGCCGGATTATTCACTAAATTACTTTTGAAATGCCGCGTTTGATCTACTTTGGAACTACCTCCAAACTAACAGGTGTAAGTGAAACAATAAATCCAAATTTAATGCATTTCATAATCCATTATCTTACATTTTGATTAAATCTTATATGCGTTAACAGTTTTGTCATAATTGCGGTTGTGGATTTTAAAATGTGGTTGGGAAAGGCATCACAGCAATTCAATAGTGTGGTTGTCACGACGTTAAGTTATTTGATGCCCATTTGATTTCGCGATCCCCCTGAATTCCACTAAAATTCAACCTACAGTGCGTACATTAATTCACTAATACTCTATTGTAACCCTAACAGTATTTCATATAGATGTGGTCCCTGCAATGCACAACTGCCATCCATTTTAAAGTAAACACGGCCACCACGCACATTTAAAATCTTAATTGCCGTCATTAAATTCAACTCAGGCAGTGGAATGTCGGTCTTTATAGAGAACGGAGTCGACTTTAACCGTTTGCAGAATAATAATCGGAAGAAAGACCAGATTATCCTTACCAGTGAGTAAAAAGCAGATGCATCTGTGCCACAGGTAACATAGTTTCCGTAGCATTGGCCGCTTGCGTACGGGCTCCCATATACGCCCAGAGTGGCCGCCGGGTTCAGATCGTGTCTGGCTGTGGCCAAGAACCTACTCTCATAAACAGGACAGTACACCGGTGTTTGAGGAGAGGCTGCGACCACCGCTGATTCCGCGAGAGTTCTGCCACTCGAATCGCAGCAAGCAGTCAAAGAATTGGTGGCCATCAGGAACTAATAAGAAAACAAACAAAAAATAATAAATAAATAACCGCTCTTTAATGTGAATAATTTTATCAGGTCGATTTACGATGATTACATTTATGACACACATCATGAGGGATGTGCTCTATCACCCAAAATGTGGCTCTGCCTTAAAAAAAGAAAAAGAAAAAAAACAAACCACGAATAGAAACTGATCCCCGAAATTCAACTGTTTCAAGTTGTTTTTTGGTTCTTTTCAGGAACGACGGGTTGTGTGAAGTAAATTTATGAATCAAGATTTCGAGACTTGGGATCACTCAAACAGCATTTACGACACCGTAGCTTTGGCTGCAATATGTCCAGTAATTCTCATACGAACCCGTATGTCTTATTTTGAATTGATAATTTTTTTGATTCGCGAATAGTTCTCCATTTATAGAACTGAATATAATAAAATACCCACTTGACTCAATAAAGGCGTACTTACCTGGGGCGCAGACGAGTAGGGATATCCTAACTGTGGATATGACATGGTAGAGAGATCCCAATAGCCAGAAATAAAGCGAGGGTCTCGCTGTCTTTTACTGCAGGCAGCCAACCGAAAGTGAAAATGTTAAGTCAGACTCCGTTGCTTATAGGATAAAGCAGAGCACCATATTAATTTGTGAAATTACTTATCCGGTGATTAACAGGTATCAGTAAGTCCTTGTTATCTCGTTAAATTTTACTGACTGTAGGCGTAAAAGAGCGCAATTCAGGATTCCTGGATTAATGACTGATGTCGAAAATACATATGTGACTTTAGAAAAAAAAAAATACGCTTCTATTAAACACGCCAGCTCAGACGCGCGTTGTTTTAAACACCGGCGACTCTGACGTCAGATGAATCCCACTCAAAATGACCAAACTGTAACTGCAAGACAGATTTCTTCACATAAAAAGCCAACAAGTTTATTGGAACTGTTTTTGCATTTAATTGGCTGGCGCTTACACAATTAACCAAAGCGATATATTTGAGAAAGTTAACAAATGGAAGCGTATGGAGTTTTTCCACTCACAGCGAGGAAGGAATCAAGAACACGTTACATTTGAAATGCCTTAATCAAGAACTTCCGGCCAGTCAGCAGGCCTCTTGTAACAATTAGTCTCACGTAGCCGACAAATGAGGTTGGTGTTTCAGAGAGACCTGTACATGGTCGAGCAAGACTTTATAAGGATACAATTATGACGGTTAGGCGGACGAAAGAACTAAGGATAACAACACCAGACTGCGGAGCGACAATTAACGAACAATTCTAATGATCATAATTCAAGATAATTCCTGTAGAAACCGCGAACTGGAAGATGTGGATGTTAGGTGTTTGTGCGCTTCTGGTTTGTTAAAGGAATTAGGACTGCAGACACGCATAGCCCAGGGGTCACACTTAAATTAATGACGATGTAGCCTATTCTCCCTTGCCGCTGATGGGACACCGCTTGGGAGAATCGAATCTGCCTACATTGACAGCTAGATTGAAGGTGATTGATGACTAGACCCCTTCTAGAGACCGAACAACATAATATAATATTGTCGCCATGATTACTTTCATTTGCAGATGAAAATAGTTGTCCCTCAAATTAAGTTAGGGATGCATATTGGCAATTTAATATTTTAAAATATATGCAACGCTAAATTTAATTAGCAAGAAAGCACTTATAAGTAACAAAAAGAGGACAAAACCTGTGGGTGGTATTTTATTTGCTTAATTTGAAAGAATAAATCCGTCAAAGCGTGAAAATTATCTGAAAGAACGCGATGGCGTTGTCTGAATAATAAACAAGGGGAAGAGATTACGCAAAACAAGTTTAATGGGATGTACCGCTTTCATTTATAGGTTGATTTGGTAGGGCAGTAAATTTATGAAAGTGATTAGACTATATAAAATCACCTTATTAGTGAAAACGATTTATAAAAAACCTATGTGAATGATAAATGGTCCAACTGAGTTGCTAAACTAAGGAGAATGCAGACATTATATTTAGTTATATTGAATTTCAGGAGAACCCTACTTCAATAAGGAAGGGTTTTCCTCCCATCTTCCCCCAAGTGATGGAAGGCACTTAAATATTTATTTTTTAAGGTTAATATTTCAATAATAAAAATTAAATTAAAATCATTAAAAAAAAAAAAAAAAAAAAAAAAAAAAGAATTTCAGAATTAGTAAAAATAAAAGGTAAAAAATGAAAGTAAAAAGTCTCACACAGCACCGAGATGCTGGGATGATCCACTACAAAAGAGCCGCTTTGTTCATTTCTGCTGTTCTGCACATTGATGCACGGCTGACGTTTGATGGACAGGTGGAGTAGGTATGCTTTGTTCACACACTTTCCTAATACAGCCACCTTACCCTCTGGAAAGGCTGATATTGTTGGATACAAATAAAATACTGAAATGCACATGTCAATATTTTTTAGACACAAAATATCTGAATACATTAATAAGGAAAATACTTTAATCTGTTTTCTATGCACAGGTAAAACATGTTGAACCTAATCTGCGTTAGGTCATGACTGTAAAATATTTGTATGGATGCTTTTAAAGACAAATTTCATAATATAACTGTTTTGTGATTACGGACTGTTTGCATTGTATTGTATTGTATTGCATGTGTAGCCAACAAAATACAACTAAAACAATGCCGATGTGTTAATGTTCATACGTCTGTTTGCATTTTAGCTAATTATTTATGTTCTAACTCATAATGGGTCATACTGTGCGCCATTGGTGGTATGCTTTGGGTATGTGGATATTTCTGCTCAGTGAGGGCGTGATTGGTTTAACCTGGTAGAGCTATTTTAAGTCGGGCTTCTCCGGGGCAACGAGTCGGATATCCATCGCTCTCTAGAGCCTAGATCTAATCTTCTAACCAATCAACTAATCATCCGTCATGACTCGCAGGTTAAGGGCTGATTTTGAAAAATCCAGTCCCTTTGCAACCCATCTGTATTGTTTGTGTTAAATGATTATCCTTGCCTTTTTGTGTCCACGGAACTTTCGCTTTGTGTAAGCCTCCCACTCGACTTTAGGATAACCTAAGGGTAACCCACTTAACCCTTTGAGGCTGACAGTTATAGTGGTGTGACCTTCCACTTTAAAAAAGCTGGTCTCAGTAATTTCTCAAGTGGTGCTTGCCATTAGGGTTTGTGTGGACGTGTCGCAGATGTGCCAGAACAAACTGAATAGCTCTATCGAGGTAATTAATACAGAACTAAACCAGCTACAAACAAACTGGGAAATTACTTTACAATGAGACAGCATGCTATAATGTGTACACATGATTCAAAATTACAGTTTTCATTTACTCCTGAGATTAAAACACAGATTGCATCCTAAATGCAAGTTTTTATTAGTTTATTTTTTACTGTCCCTGTTGACAAGTTGGTTTTGATTTTATTTCTATGGTTAAAACACAGATTGAATGTTAAGTGCAGGTTATTATTTGTAAATTTTTATAGTCTTTCCTGTGGAAAGTTGAGGTTTAAATTCATGGATTTCCTGTAAAGAACAAAGTAAAGCCCCGGGGAATAGCGTGCCATCGAGGTTGCTGATATGTAACAAAATAAAAGAATCAAAAGACATGTGATGTACCCTGATGCAGCGATGATCTATTTTGCATTTGAACACTGAGAATCAGATATTAATAGCATCATTAGATTTATACAGCATATGTGACAACCAAAGAGAATCAGGCAGATTTTACTGTTTATTCTCGATTGTTACCTATACAAAATGGTACGATTTACCCACAAATCAAAAGTTGACATTTTCGATAAAAAAATTGGGCTCATTTTGCACAAATGTAAGCAGCTATGCTTGTTTTCACTCAAACTTAAATATCACCCTTTTGCACAATATTTCACACACAGCTCTATATTCAGAAACATTCACATAAAAATCTATTGCAAAACATAGTTGTGAAAACATGAAACTATACTTTCTAAATTGGCAACAATTTGCAAAACACAAATTTCTAAAACTGCACAATACGTCAGGACTGGACATGCATAAAAGAGATCACTTTTTTTGCGTTCTTCCATGTTGGAGAACAATGGCTCAGTATTAAACAGGGAGAGGGTGAGGAAGAGGAAGAGGAGGTGGGAGATAGGGAGAGGTTCGAGTCAGAGCCCGAAGCTGAAATGTTTCACATGATATTCGTGCAACACTGGTCGATCATGTAGTCAACCGCGGTTTAATCTTAAAAGGGAAGCTGGGCGGCACCTGCAGGCCCATTTGACCCTCTTCACGGTGGCCGTTGTCAATCCAACATTTAGATGTGACAGTCAAGTAGCTATTGCCAGGTAAAGCATTCTTTACTCTTTACCATAGATGCCCAGCATCATAAAAAATGCAATACAATATCCAAAGTGATTCTATCTATCTATCTATCTATCTAAAGTATATATATATAAAAAGTATATATATATACACACACACATGAATAGACAGGGCTCTCTTTATATATAAAACCATGAAAATGTTGCAAGTGTAGTAAATGAGATTTTTTTTTGGGC
Source organism: Hiodon alosoides (assembly GCA_025775065.1). Classification (NCBI taxonomy): domain Eukaryota; kingdom Metazoa; phylum Chordata; class Actinopteri; order Hiodontiformes; family Hiodontidae; genus Hiodon; species Hiodon alosoides. Next base: position 9,774 of record JAOYSI010039572.1, read on the forward strand.
GGGGGTACAATCAGCATATAACTGTGGGAGAGTATCAGTTACCCCCTTCACAGTGCCCCACTTGTACTTTGAAATTCTGGAACCACTTTGCTACCTCACTCGAATCAGGACAGGTGTCATTCTGACAGAGGGCGTACTGCCAGCGCCGGCAGTCTTTTCTTCCTGCCAAGGTAATTGTTATCATGGCCGTGAAGATAACGCAGTGCCCTCCCAGCGTCGAGCACAAATGTGAGGATTGTAGAGCTTATGCTCTTCGAAAGAAAAAGGATAAATGGTTGAATTGTGGGTAAACCCCATCCACAGAAGAAACATGGGCTAAACAGATGTTATCTCCGGTATTTCTTCAGATGGTTAAGCTCACTGAAGCCAGAATCACCATAAAAAAGTATTTTAGCAAAAGGCTAACAGTACAGCACATAAAAGGCTAAGATACAGCATCAGTCATGGTACAAAAATATAAAATATACAAAACTAAAAAGATTTAGGTGGTAGATTAAATTGATTTGAATGAAACTAGTTGTCTTTGTACCATTGGCCTAACAAAGTACCATGCCAGTCAGTATTTGCAGGTGTTTAGCCTCAAAACTGAAAAATTTAGTGCCTTATTATGGTCACTTAACATTAATGATTAATGCAGCCCCACTACACCACAATCCACTTGCTCTAGCCGTTCACAAAAAAAAAACTTTAAGAGGTGAAAACACCGATATTCATGCAAAAGATGTGCCGGGATTTCACGTCGGGATTTTCATTTCAAGGATACCCGTCGACTTTCCTTTAAATAGTAAAGAATGTTAAGGACTGTATCTCATGATGATAACCTTCTATTTCCTTTGCAGTGGTACTTGCAGTTCTCTTTATTGTGTGGTTGGACAGGGATTTTAAAATGATGGCTGAATCGCTTGACGAATTCAGAACGTGCATGGCTAGTTCATTTATTCCTAGAAAACTTTTTTTCTCCCATTTTACCAGAGTTAGAGTTCACGTGGAGGTAGTCCAGACCACATTCAGTCTTTTCTGTGGTTTTCTAAGGGGAAAACCAGCTTACAATTCATCGTTACAGCAGATGGAACAAGACATGCTAAGGGAATATTGGGAATTTTTGGTGAATTTTAAGCTGTAAGGGGCAGTAATGCATGTCCTTTTGATGCAAATTAAAGCAAAGCTACAAAGCACAGTAAAGTTCAAATGCAAACAAACTCCTGAAATGAAATCAATCAATCACGCCGGAGAGCTAATAATGACAAAGTAAACAAATCAGTGGTCTGCTTCAGCCTCTCGGGCTGTAAGGCTACCCAGGCAGCTGCGTGAAACGTATCAGTTTCTAAATGTACGGCAGCATAATCACACCCATGGGTGAGGAGAGGTGCTGAGGTGATGATAAGCCTGTCATTCAGACCAGGGGGATGGCTGATTTAGAGATGGCCTTCGCTTCAGTTTTAAAGATGAAGATTCCAAGGCCCGTGGTACCGGTGGTATTGTGCTGCATTTTGACATCGGCCCTAATCGCACCCCAATACCAGCCTTCCCCAAACATCATACCGATGCACCGATGTTTGTATAAATTTATACAAAAAAAAATCTTTTTGAGATAACTTCCACGGTCCTGCACTGGTAAGTATGGCAACACAGGGAGGCACTCAGAAGCTGTCTAGCCAATAACGATGTTGCTAAATAAATCTAAAAGGTAACCAATTGATTAATGTTAGTTAAAATTATATTTTTCTCATGAAATATACAATACATACTATACTTTCCTTTTCAAAGAATGACAAGTAATCCGACGATTACTGGTAAGCAATGGAAAATGGGAAAGCATTAAATGTTTTTTAAATTGAAGGCTTTTCACATTTAAACATAAGCATAAATAAGCCTAAAATTTGATCCTTTAATAAATGAGAAATACATATCAGCTTTACGAACCATATGAAGTTACAACAGGACTTCCATGTTCTACAATAAAGAAATATCAGAAATACAACTCAATGACAGTACATAAGTATTTCCCAAATGTAAACCTCAGACAGACAGAGCAAAAATAATGTCTCAGAACTTTCTGCTGCAACTTCACATGAGACACGGAGAAAAAATATAAAATAAAAGTCTTCGTGGAAAAAGAGGTCCTGCTCATAACTGCCAAAGGTATTCCGGTTTTACTTGGCCATCTCTTATGCGATAATAGCAAGACTGAGAGGCAGAGAAAAGCATCTGCATGTTAAACAGCTATTAAAATTGTATAGTTCTGATACTCCCAGGTAAGGAATATTCAAATGCGGCCTTGTTTCTCTTTCCGTGATTGAAGGAACTTGTGATCGAGTTTCCACATGCTGCCCTCGTCTCCTGCGTCCCCTCTATCCAGCGTGATATTAACATGGCTCTGTCATTAGAAAGAGACCCATTTAGGAGTTTGGGAGGTAAAGATGCTATGCTGAATGGAACAATAAGGTGCATTTATGTTCAGCAGGGGCATTATGAATTAATGATCGTAAGTACCGCAGCTCCGTCAGACGGTTGATCATGGCCTAACACACTCTTGCTGTGTCGAATACCAAAGTAGATAACGAACAGTGGCTTTTCCACTGCTAATGTTGTCTTCATCTAATAATAATAATGCAGAGGAAAAAAAGAGAAAGATAAAGAAAAGTTGGCAGAGGTTTTTCTGGTTACACGGGCTCGGCGCTCAGAATACGCCATGGCAGGTTTCAGAATGCCCAAGGTTATACCCGGTTATGACTTTCGCAGGACGTTCCTCGGTGGGCGTCACACTATTTGCCATGCGCCGCTGGGCTCAGATGGGGGGGTCTGGCGTCCGGGGGAATTTCAGGCCCCGTCAGCGGAGAGCGGCACCTGGGTCACCCGGGGTGATCAGTGTCACTCCCCTTGTCTGACACGATGGCCTCACCGGCCCGGACAGCTGCGAGCCCGCCGCACGAGTAAAGAGAGGAGAAAACTGAAACAGCTGATTGACAGGGCACATTGTGAGAGACAGCTTCTCCTGCAGAGAGAGCCTCCATAAAGTTAGATGAGCGCAGGTGCTCAGCCTACCAATTGCTTCACAGAAAAAATGGACAGGCCCATCATTTGGGACAATGATGCATTTTGGGTAATTCCACAACCCAATTTCCTCCAAATCTTTAAATAGTGCACTGTATTTGCAAATACACCGTTAGGGAGACTTTTTCCGCTACTGTTTGAATTATAACTCTACAAAAGAACTGGACCACAATCCAGTGACTCAAATTTTCCGTAGACAGAGAGAGGGAACTGTGTACAAAACCCCACTCCTGTATACCTGGTATGTGTGATTTTCTGGATAAAATAAGCAGCAATAACAGGGATTAGAGCACTCTAATTATTTAGTCACTTGTATTGAAACACCGTTTTCATATTTAAGGCATAGGACACAAACAATTAAAAGCAATTCTGTTCCCCCTTTACAATTTCGTAAATTCATACATGTGTGAGTTTTGATATCTGCAAAAAACTGCCTGCAAATCAAATTGAACAAAACATTGACAAAAAAATTGACTACTTATGGCTGGAGATGAAGTGTGAATGACTAAATATTTTTTTATGAATGAATAAGAATGAAATCATTTACTTTATTACAGATCATCAATTAATTACTGATTAATATGCAGCGAATAACGTTTTAGTTCATGTCTGACAAACCTAAACTGCAGTGATTTATTTAACTTTTTTACTTAAAATGTAATAATCCGTCATTTGGAATCCGTGTTTAGGAAATATCTGCAAAAACTAAATGTCTGGGCACAATTTTTCAATTAAACAGCAAACTCAGCGAATCCACGTAGATGCTGTATAGTGTATTGCGAACATGAAAGAGAGTGCAGTAATTCTCAGCCGGAGAGTAATCTTTCTGGGGAATTTCACTGAGGATTTTGCCACACAGACAGCGCTCTCGGTCAGACAGCCATCAGAGAAACCATAGGAGACAGTCTGATGTTTTTATTTGTATTCAATGTAACACGTTCCTTACTGTGCGCTTGACTTGGCTGCTCTCGCTCACCTGTGTCAGATCAATTTCTCATCCTTTTATCTGCCATTATTTGTTTATATACCATCACGCACGTGTAGCATTTAAGCCCGTAATATTATTTCAACTGTTTTAAATGTTGGTGAATCTAATCAGTTAGATTCCAAGGCTTCTCACTTTGATTAAGATATTAGCCGGGTCCATAACGAATAACGTTCTAGAAATTTGCATTCTGGCCATGGATTAAGTGACAGGCATAAATAATAGCCAGCAGCCAGGTTACCCTGTTGGATCCTTCTCTGAAATCTCAGAATTGAATCCTGGTTAAGCCTGGCTCGTGCTGGAAGGGAAGATTTCCTGTTAAGTTAACAAAATTCTGCAGTTGAAATTAATGATAGCACCAGTGAAGGGGCCTACATTTTCTCCCACCATCAGGGTTTGATCAGCAACATAAACCTGATGTAGGTCAGTCTTATAATGCTTAATAGCAGTCGTTACAAACCCATTTTTATCTTGTTTGGGGTACCGTAAGTATGCTGGCAGTAGGTAGGGTTCTAGGTCTAAAATGACGTTTGTTGGCAAAGTTGACAAGGAAAAAATGGCAGTTCTGTGGATGTATTTCTGAAAACTCGGTGAACGTTTTCCCTGGAGGTTACTCTGCTTCCTGTTTTTACTCTTTACCGAAACTCAAATCTGTCCGGTGACTAAATCTGCCGCGGCCATTTTCCACGAAGAATTTCGTATGCACTTTGAGTGATTATTTAACCATTCTATTTAATACACACTTTATAAACGAGTTGCCCAGAGGAAACAATACAAAATAACCTGGAGAAGAAGAAAGTTTGTGCCTAAAGGATTTCACACCTTTTATTCTAAGCAATACTTTTTAATCATGCTGACCAATGTAAACGAAGGAAATATATTTTCCTTATAGCAAACTCCCTACCACAATAACCCCCCCCCGCCACAAATTTGCTGCCACCCTCAAAAAATATCAAGCGGCACAGGTGTTGTATTGGAGCAGACGGAGGCTGGGAACCAGTCTCCTGACTGTTTTTGAGTGCACTTTTTCCCAGGGCAGAGGGTCCCCATGTCTGGGGAGAAGGTGTGTGAAAACGCACAAGGCGGGTCCCCGGGCGACGCCCCCCACCGTAGAGAGTGTGATAAGAGGCCCCCGCATTTAATGCCTGGCTGGCTAAATGTTCTGCCGGAAAGTCGCCCAATTCCCCGCGGCTCCCAGTGCCGCGCCCAGAAGTGCAGCAGGCGGGGGAAAGGAAGCCGCAGTAATTGAATCAAAGGTCTTTTGAGATTTCCTCTAACTGCTCTCAGCGAAAAGGGCAGGGGTCCCAAGGTGGTGAAAGCGAGTACTCCAGAATTTCCCAAAAAACAGTGTGCACTCGTATGACTAACATTCAATTTATCACATGAGAGCCCATACATTGAATGCTATACCCCCAGCAGCCCCCCCCCGTATCCATTCTTAAGTTCAAAATAAAATAAAAATGAAACGAATTTCATGATATATACAAAGATCAAATAAAATCAAACAATAGTAAACTACGGTTGTTTCTTTTTGGAATAGAATTTGTTTTACCTCTAAGAATGATCTTGCTACTGACAATGGTCTGTATCTATAATGCATGTCATATGTCATATAATGGGACTGCAGCACATTTCTGTCTTCCAAGGTTGATGAGGGAAAAGACCACCGGCACCTTTGGGGAGCAATGGCGACGGGATTTAACATCTGCAGAATTCCTCTGTAGGTACCGGTTGCTGGGGAGAGAGCCAGGCAGAGGGCCAGGGTGAGAGAGGGAGTGATGGAGGGAGAGAGAGAGGGATAGATGACTCAGATAGGAAATAGAAAAATAACAAAGACCGGAGAGCTGAGTTAAACCCAAATTTTCTCTCCCTCATGGGACGTTTTCTTCTGTTTGATGCTTTGTTATTTTAGTTTATTGTTTTTGTGTGAAACCCCTGAGGGGGAACCATGAATATTTAGCTTGTTCCAAATTGTGCATGTGCGATGTGCTACAGTGGTGCCAAAACCAGGGAGCCAACGGCAGGGATTCCAGCCCTCGCCGTTTGCCCAACTTATCTGACAGCTGTCCCAGCTGCAGGAGCAGCAACAAAGGGCCTTGCAATGGGAGTACGAGCTCCAACAGGAAAGCCAGCACGCGCCCAAGCCGCTGAAAGAGCTACCCGGGCAAAGCAGTGAGACGCCCCGACCAAATAAACGGGACCCGACGATGACCTGCAGATGTTCATAGAACTCTGTGAACGGGTTGCCGTGGGACGGGTGGTCGCTGTGTCTGCTTCTTCTTTCCGGCGAGCAGCAGCTGCAGGACTCCCGTACTCCTTGGCCCGTTGCCGGACGAGTCAATACCCATTCTGCATTGACAACAGAAAGGTAAACGCAGTATTGAAACTCGGGTGGGTGAGCTGTCGAATCGGCTCGGCGATGCTCGATCTTTCACAACATTGGATAGCAACAAGGGCCATTGACAGATTCCCCTATCACGCTTTTCCAGTGAGAAAATGGTCTTCTCTACTCCGATCGGTATACACAAATTCGCCTTTTTGCCATTCGGTTTACACGGAGCCCCAGCTATATCCGCATCGCTCCCTCTGGTGTCTGAAAAAGCATGTGATGCCTTTCCTAGGTTTAGCTGGGTATTATCGCAGGGTCACTGGTTCAGGTTCTGAAATTTGCAGACCTGACCTGTCTGTTGACTGACCTCACACGAAGGGGGAGTCCAGACCTTTTCCAGTGGACAGAGCAGTGCTACACGGCGCTTATTGCCATCAAAGTGTCTCCGCACGGAGGACCTATGTTGATTACATTTCTCCCAGCCCTTTGTCTTGCAGACGGGTGAGTGTGAGCACAGAGTGGGGGTGGTCTTGACCCAGGAGGTGGATGGGGTGAAGCGACCTGTGCTCTACATCAGTAGAAAGCTCTCCCCCAGGGAGGGACAGTGCAGCACTAGTGAGAGTGTTGAGCGAGAGTGTTTCACAGTTTAATGGACAGTCCTTACCCTGGGTCGCTAGTACACGCCGGGCCACTGACCAAGCCCCCTACTAGGGGCTCCACAATATGAAAGATACAAACTCCCAGATCACCGGGCAGCATTTTTATTTTGTTATATATTCTCATATTTAGTGTTTTTGTGGGAAACCAGCGAGGGGAAACACAACGTGCTAAAGAGATGGAGATTTAAAGTTTATTGATACTGTTCAACGTTGTTATACAGTTACTGCTGGAACTCTTTTAGAAGTGTCTTCATTGCTAACTGGCATGATTCTTCAACAAATACACCTAGGGACGCTTTTCTGGCTTGTCATCCTTATGTACAGGTTACCGGCCTCACAACCCTGCACAGGAGATTCGGCACCACATGGACGAGAGGAGGAGATTATTCACCATCTGTACAGCAAGAGAGCTGACTTACACACCCGCTACACTCGATTCCACTTTGTCTGCGGTGTACCACCGCGTGTTGTCTCCTGGACGCAGTCAGCAATAACATGATCCAGAACCAGCAAATCTGAATCACAGGGCCCGGCGTGCACTCAAGCAAGAATAAATCTAAACTATACAGTTTAAAAATACAGGTTAAATACTGGTCAGTACTGATGACATGCTCTGTATACTAATGGTTGTGATGTCAACAGACATTTTCCGGCCAAACTACCCACTTACATCAGTATGGGCTTCAATGTTTCCGGCGCCGGGACAAAGCTTAGATAAGCATATTTTACATAATAGCACGCGACTTCTTCATTCCAACACTTTCATTCATTTTTTTAACTTAACACGTTCATCAGTCATGGTCCTTGTACTGATGCTTTAAGAAATGCCTGTCTGGCTTTAAATAAAAGAATCAGCACTTATGCAATTTAACTACACGACAACGTTGCAAGAACGTTACAAAGGCATTCTTGAGGAGAGATTCCTCGCCGGCGCGGAATCTTCCCTCTTTTCATGTCTATAGTGAAGGTCATGTTGAGAGAACATCGAGCCGCAGTCACCAGTCACTTAAAAAAGGTAAATGGGGTTGAAATGTTCTCTCAGCCCACAAATGTCCCTCAGGAGGCCGAACGGAAAAAGGCAGAAAAATGCATGGGGGTTGGAGTGTAATGAATCGGAAACTCCCGTCATTAAAGTCTTGACACACGCACACAGTAAGGGAGATAACTTTAAACAGGTATTTGAGATTTTTGCCCTGAATTTTGACTGGATTCATGAATGACTTGAGGATGAAGTGGAGTCAGATAACACTGCATCAATACGGACGTGTTGCATTATGTATACATATTGACTATAAATCCACATGTATTTCCTTTCGTTCGTTTGATCAATTAAAAGCAGACTTAGATTAAGCAGGTGGCGTCCAGACTTTATTTAGACTTAAGAATTTTGTGATTATACTTTAGATATTTTATCAGCACCTCTCTACTGGTCTTCATGCTATAATCGCTTGTGGACTTATTTAAATAAATAAATAAAATGGAATTCATATTTTGCAGGCATCTTGGTTCTATGCTGTTTATCATTTACTATCACCACTCTCTCAGTTCAATTAGTCTGCATTAGGAGCTGCATGAAAATTTAACAAAACCTTTTAATTCATCAATTGGATAAAATGTTCTATAACTCGCCACCGATCGGTGTTTCTCGGCAGTGGTCCTCTGTGTGTTCTTTTAAGAGTTATTTTTTATGAGTTATTTTTCTTAAAATGTTCTTGCTCCTGCCATCTTCAGAGTTGTTTTTATTTCGTTTTCTTGGCAATGTCTATTTCCCCATTGATTCTCAGTTTAAGATCTGCCCCCCCCCGCCCCCCCTCTTCGTTTCCGAGTGTTTGGTTCACTGAGCCATTCCTTTCTGTTTGACTTTATGTGTCCAAAATGTCAGGACATGACATTTGTTGAATGCTGATTTGAAGGCTTCCTGCTGCTTGTCTCACATTATCATTTTGTAGGCCCAATATTCAAACCTGCTCTTCAGCTTAAGGTCTCCTTTTCAGTCCTAGATCCTGTAGGTTTTTGTTTTTTAAAAGGGAAATGCATGCCTACCGAGCTACATTACTTATTTCCCAACAAAAATAAATGGTGGCCCAAAATTAGGCAAAGGGTAGGTACCTAGAGATTTTAGTTCTCTCTCTACAGTATTCAGCAAAAAGTGATAACTACTGAGTTTACCAGTTACCATTTCCACCTACATCCATCGGAACTGCAATTCCAGAAGAACGTGTGCATCTGCAAATTGTCTGCAATTCTTTTTTCCTGTTATATTTCCCCGTAACTTCGAAGCTGTTCTTCAATGTGCTTTGCTGCCGAAGACACAATGAGATTTTCTTTCGGGACGCTCACGTACATAGAATTGCCTGGAAATCACAAAATTGCGAACCACACATCTCTTGAGATCGCACAGCTTGTTACAGAGTATGTGGGTTGAGAAAAGCAATGTCTTCTGGGTTACCCTTACAAGTGTTTTCCATAGACAACAGCGGCTGCTCAGCGCAGAATCGATGGTTCAACAAAGCAAGCTAGATCATTATAGGAACGGTCTGCCGGCTCACACTTAATCATTCCTCACAGAGGAAAAGAAAACATTATTTACTGGCGTGACAAACAAAGCTGAAGAGGTGAAGAGTCTTCTTTAATTATATTCTCTGGTGTGTAAGAGTGCAAGAGCTACATACCAAAATTACATTTGTCTCAGTTCTAATTTAGTATGACTTTAATAATAATAATAACAACAATAACCACACGGTATATTAAATTAAGTTTAAAATAATCAACAATGCCTATATCTATGCTGCATGAAATAGTGTGCCATCCATCTACATAGATTGACACAGACGTAATCAATAACCCAGAAACTCCGACACCTTGTTGCTCCGGTGCCAGTCTAACTTTACTGCTGAAAAGGAGTATATTTATGTCAGTAAACTGAATGCAATTTTGACTTCAATCACTGTAAAATTATTTACTTTTTAACTTTTCTGTTTATTCATCGTGCACAAAGCTAAGGAGTGCTGATGTATATGGACAAAACAAGGATGTCTCTTTTGTCATTATCTTTCTTATCTTCGGGGGGCATAAATAAATGAACATATCCGAATCTGGTGGAGGTGGCAATTTCTGGATGCAGAAGTCTTCATAAATATTTCACAAGAGTGGCACAGCTTTCAGAATTGAACAGCTGCCACCTGCTGGTCATTTGGGGTGTTATTAATAGGGGAAAAAAACAATCTTTAAAAAACTTACAGGGTGTAAGTGTTTCCTATTTCCTGCAATATCAGTCACGATAGACATTTTAAATTGATTTACATTTACTTTAATATTGCAAAAGAGTTTTTGTCAAGGACAATGTGGAATTATAGCCTTTTAAAAATACTAACATTAAACTGAACAGTTTTATAGAAATTAAAGATGTTAGAAATATCACATCAAACCCCCTCCCCTGCCAAATTTTGAAATACATTTGACAAGAGTACAGAGAAAACAGACATAGTTCTGTGCCCGTAATGAGAGAATGCACGGAACTAACTGTTTAACACCTCCGTACCATCTGAGCTCTCCTGTTTGATCCAGCCACACAAATCACAATGCATGCATTTGTTTCAACACCTTGGCATGTTTTTGTAATAACGCAGCTCTACTCTAGAATGCAGTATATGCAAGGGTAGTAATCAATCACATTAAATAGTATTGTCTTCTATTGATTTCTCATGTATTTTTTTCGAAAATAAAAACGACTGGTTTGGAAATCGAGACAGTAACTGTTATCAGGAGTCCCATTCGTCCTGCATTATACATGTTCAGTCCCTTTGAGTATTGGACCTGGGCAGAATCAATGACAAGCTAAAAGCATGTCTCCTACCTCTCCGCTCAGGACCTCTGGTAAACAGCAGCACTTGTAGGGAGGCACTATGATGGCACACGCACGATGGTGGCTTCTGGCTAGAAACTGGACTGAAAGCCCCAAGAATAGAGTATGCAACGTTAGCCTGCTAATCAAACTCAGCTTGTTTGTTAGCGAACCATTATAATGAACCATTTCACTGCCGATAAACAAAAAGAGCATTGCAGATCAGCAAGACCTTCTAGCAATATAGCACAGACCACATGTGTGGGCTTTGTTTTCACAGGACAGAAAATAATAATAATAATAATTATAATAATAATAATAATAATAATAATAATTAAAAAGTGTATTAGATAAGCTGGATTTTATTTCACATTATGTGCACGGGTGACCCTGTATTTGGTTAATATACCGGTTCGAAGAAGCTTTTTGGTGGGGTGGCCGTTTTGGTGTGACCTGGCTCTCACTGCACGGGAAAGCCGCAGGACCTACTCTGAGAGAGCTTTAATCTCAGGCTGGAGTTCGCCATTGATTAGCACCACACTCCTAGCACCGTGAAGCCATCTCTGCCGTAAGGACAGGAGACCGCGTTAGGAGGACGTTTGGCTAACATGCCATTTCTCTAACGGTGTTGTATGTCATTTCATTTTTGTTCTTCAGAGATATTGTCGATACTTGTTTATTGTTTTGTGTGAAAAAACTGATTTCTCATTGACTGTAACTGTAAAACACAGGAACAAAACACACATTTTGAATACATTTAATTAATAATCAATTAAAAATAAATGTACTCTTGCCGGTGTATCACAGTCAGAATTATTCTTGAGGCCCTAACACTGCTCGAAAATCATCCAGAATGCAACTTTGTGTATTTAATATTCTGAAATACAGATATTTTCATCGTCTCATTCATGTACATCGGTGATGAAGTGAAAACAAAACATATTAGCAGTTATTGTCGATAAATCACTTTTCTTAGCATGTCAAGTGTCAATTGATGGACTGTCAGTGGTTCATCGCGGTTTTATCCTTGAAATAAACTAATTAAGGTAAATTTAACTTTCACTAGCCAAACTGTTTACATCAGCAGGACAGAAATATTGAAGCAGAGAGAGAGGAAACAAAGGCAGTTTTGACTAAGAGAGGGGTGAAACCTAAGCAGGGACGTGGTGTCGGGTGATTGGTTCATGTGGAAATCGGTGATGTAACAGGAAAACCCCTCCCTTTGCATATCACACATTCTTCACTCTGGCTTTCAGGCTCTGGGACCGACACCTTCAATGTTAAATGGTCCTCCCTCTCTCTGGAAATCTGGCCCTCTGGGCTGGTCCCAGGATCTGAAACCCGATCTCCCTTAGCCCACCCCGCCTAGGCAGACTGTGTGCCTGTCCTCACGTGTCGAGCTCCCCTGGGCCGCACAGCGTGGGTGTCCCTTCTGGCACGGCAACCCGGCCATCTGACCCCAGCGACGCCCCGATGCAACCCTATCTGTTCCAGCTGCGGCGACAGATTGTCAAACCTGGGGCTCCGAATCCCCAAGTCGCTCTTTATGATCCAGCCTCCCAGAGGATGAGACTCCACAGTCATGCCATGTGCTCCCGTCTCTCCGCGCCCACGTGAAACGGCACACCCACCCGGGGCAGATCGCCCACCGGGACGCCAATCCCCAAGACGCCCTTTATGTGTCAGAGCCCATTTGGCCCATCATTTGCATACATAGATCCCATGATGCCGGTGATCGACACACCGTCTGGACAGGCGAAGACACATATGGTTTATTCTTGCATTCATGACCACCTTGATTAAAAGACAATCAACGTGATACAGACTGCATGATACACCAATCCCGTTCATGGTGGGATTATATAAGTTGAGTAAGTCAAATACATGATATATCGACTGTTTCTGTGACATTTTTCAGTCACCAACGGCAATGTGTCAGCCTGCTTCTGCTTGACTTACAAACTTTCAAATCATTTTGTGTTAGCTACCCGTCAGTCTGATTCTACAGGAATACTTGGGTTAACAGGGTTTCTCAAGCGTGTCAGCCATGATTGCTAAATGAACGTAATAGTCATAAAGCTATGCAGGCCGCCTTCATTCACGGTTAAGACTCAAACTTCAGCTTTCCTTACTTCTAAAACAAGGTGGCGCCGTACGGCTATAAAACGGGCATTGCGTCCCCCTCCTCCCCTCACCCGCCTCCGCAGTGCTTCAGCTTAATGGCGGGATATCATTTCGGCAATTTGATTATTGGCGAGTTAGAGCCTGATGGTCTTTCCCATTTGATTTGACTGCGGGATTAAAAACCCCAGTATCAACAGCCGTTTCCCCATTGAGATCCGACCCTCCGTAATTCTCTCTGATAGCTCCTCTGGGAGGCCCGTTCCTTGATATTCCATGTCCACTCTAATCCCATCATAGATAAAGGGATGCTTAAACATCTGTGCCGGCTTGTAATAAAATACCGTCCAACTGTTTATCTGATCAAGCGAGAGCCATCACAAGCTGGCCGGGGTTAATGTGCTCCTTGACTCCAATGCCAAATTATTGACTTTGGGAGGGGGGAGCGGTTATTTGAGCATGTGAAGGACCCTGCCTTTCTCAGCACGGGAAATAAAATATCCTCGTGAATCTGCGGCTGACAGACCTGAGGTATCATAGCGCAACAGGGACAAAATCAACCATTCAAAGTCACAAGGGACGCTGGGATGCTTTCACCGTGTAAGGAGTCAAACGTTTTGACCCCACGCCGAATTTGTATTTTTTGCGCAAGATATCTAACACAAATCGTTTTCAATCATTTCTTTCACAAGCACTGGGATTCGACAGTATTACAAAAGAGCAGGACATGTGTTGGATTTCTAAAGATCATTTACACGTTTCATCACCTAAGGACAGGAAGTCAAACAAGACTGCAAAACGAGTGGGGATCACAAAAGGGATAAAAAATAAACAGAATAAGAGTTTTAGAACTTCCCCTTCACACACTCACATGGTCTGTAGGACCTGAGCCTGCATTCCTCAATTGTAGTTTTTCACTCTCTGTTCTGTGTAATGAACCCTAGTCTGGTAACAGCTTTATTGTACTTCTAGGCCGATGCCCTGATGTGCTCGTATGGCTTCGAAACTGAGTGGAAAAAGAGGGTAGTTTGTCAATATTCATTCTGCGGGAGATTGGTTATAGGTGAACAGAGGACTTATCGGGTCGAACCTCTTACATCCTTGTCCCATAAACCTATTGATTTCTCGAAGAGATGTGAATAAGCACGCACGCGCATACAAACGCTCACCGGGATGTTGCACTCCAACACACGTTTAGACTGGCTTTTTAAATCTAAAAGCCAGAATGTTCACATGGAACAAACATGGAGACAAACTAAGACGATTAAGTCAAGTTTGCAGATGTGGTGCTCTAACAGTCAAAAATAATTGGCACGCTGATTCTCGGATCAGAAATCGGATAACTTAATACACTTACCAACGTAGACAGCCGAGGTTAAGTAAGTGGAAGCCCGTTTGGGAGTTAGATTTAATACAGCGCTGCCATGACCTCCCACTTCCACATACCAAATGCACACAGATACGCGCACACACACACACACACACACACGCACACACACACACACACACAGAAACACGCAGACACGCACACACACACACGCACACACGCACACACAAACACACACACACACAAACACACACACACAAACACACACACACAAACACACACACACACACACACACAAACTAAATAGAGGGTACTGTATCCTTGCTTTTCTTTTGAAAGGGTTGCCGCTTACAGAAACAATCTTTCATCCGCTTGTTTTCACCCCCCTTAGTCCTCCTCACTCCTGCACACTGTGATAAGTAACAAACCAATGAAGCCTGTAATTACAATATTACAGAGAGCCCAGCTGATCTGTATATAAATCTCACCATCCCATTACAAGATCTAATAATTTTTCAGTCTACCAGGTAATGAGGTTTAATGCCTGTGCTTATAATAACGTGCCCCCCTCCCCGCCAACACCCAGTGGATGCTGACTTCATCACATGTTATGTTTGTAATTATATTGGCAGAAAATCATTATGTCATGTTCAGGGTGGGGGAAAAAAAACAGTCTGGTGGGAAGTTCATTTTCTCTGGGCTCTGTGAAGCATGGACACAGTTTTAATGATTTAATCATTACTGCGTTTACATCTGTAATTGACCCGGCAGTTGAGCGCAGAAAGGATCCCACATCCCACATTGAGGAGTCTGTGATTTGGGCATTCACAGCATCTGTAACGACTACCAGATATCTGTGGTATGCTTTAGTTTTATTTGAATCATATACAACACACGAATAACTATTTATAATGGTTAATACAGTCCATGCTTTTTCACCTTTGTCTGTACTTTGTAAAGAAAAGGGGGACCCCTTTAATAATATTCCCCTCCATTAATGTAGAGATGGATGAAGGACTAAGTAACCCCTAAGTAAAAAATCTCTTCAATGTAAGGCTAACACTCATTGGTAGATGATTTGTAAACTTTGTTAGTTTACACAGCTGGGTCCATTTTCTTTTCTTCGTTTATTTGTTGGCTGTTGTTTTTGAACAACCGTAGGTCTGCAGTTTTATCTTGATTTAGACGGCTCTGAATTATCATGGTCCAGTTTTTCCTCAAATGCATGAGATCAAATTTGAGGAGAACAGCCCATAGACAAGACACCACCGACAGTGAAGGGTGCTTTAAAGTAGATAAAGCCCAGAAAGAACTGAAAAGCTGACTTGAAGTTGTTTTACTGAGAGAGTGCTGGCAGCATATGGACGTTTTCCATTTCCTTGTCAACGTTAGTGAAACGCTCGTCGGCCCACCACCCTGCCTGTACCTGGCATCCATGCCACGTGAAATTTAGTTTTAAAATGTTGGTCAGAGTTGAGAAGTTCAGCAGACGGAACACACAAAACCCGCGCACACAGAGGCATGTGCACACGCACGCATGTACGCACACGCACACGCACACGCACACGC
>JAOYSI010039583.1:0-28558 GCA_025775065.1 Hiodon alosoides
AAAATTCTATTCGCCGTCAAAGACAAAGCTGACACTGGCAGAGCCAGATTATCCGTTTCTGTTGGCGGGTAGAAGCAATGGGCCTCTTGACAGCTCGCTTTGCTCGGGAGACAGCACATCAAATTAGAGTCTGTTAAAAGGGCTCTTTGATGCATGGATAAATGGCCGTTTACCGGGGAATTCAGCGGAACGGAGCGTGTTATTTCACACGGCCTCTATAGAGGTAATGCTTTTTTCTTCTCCGAGCAAAGTTTCCCGATGGCGGATCTTTCCCTTCTCCTCCCCAAGTTCTTACTTAGAGAAAAGTAAGATCCAGGACAGAGAGGGAAGCGTTTCTTTCGGCCTTTTCTCTCCTCTTCCCACGTCACTGTTTTCATGGTTTAAGATTGTTTGAGCAAAAAAAATAATAAAACCTAAAATGTCCCAGATCGACGTTCTGCAAATAGTATTACTTAAACAAATGCTCCTTGGGAGAAAAGATGGTAATACTCATAAAGGGTGCTATATGCAATGTACTGTACTGCATAGTTCGTGGTAAACCTGCAGTACTGTGTAAAAGTCTTAGGCACCCAAGCTTTTTAACATAAATGTAGTTTTTGATGTTTATTTTATGTCTACTGCATCAGTGTGTCAGTAGAAAAAAAGCAATTTTGGATTTCCAAACGTTCATTTTCCGAAAGAAGAACAAGGAGTTCTGCGACATGGTATGGCCTCCAGAGAGACCTGATCTCAACATCATAGAGTATAGTCTGGGATGATTTTATTTTCTGGTTGTTTTGGTGTTTTTATTGTTTCTTTTTTTCTGTTTACTGCCCTTTATAGGGTAGTTATTTTATATTTACCAAACTTTTGATTTCATTATTTTTGAAAGCATGTGCCTAAGACCAGGGCCAGCATTGCCCCCTCAAATTTTCGTCATATTATTAAGAAATAATAAAAACGTTTTTTTCACTTGCTGACCAATCAAAAAAATTACATTTTCAAAACGATATATATTTCTAATTTCTGATTGGCTGGTTTGACGATATAAAACTCCGAGATGCAGCGCACAGGCTAGTCTGTCTGTCTGATCAGTTGTCAGTGTCACTGCATTTGCATTCCGAAACGCATACATCAGCTTTAGACCTTAATTGTTGGTGTTTTATATCTTATTACATTTTTTTTATTTTTACTTGTGGTTGATTGTGTACAGTTGCAGGACGAGGACTTTGATAGTTCTTGACTTGAGCGACTCTGCCACACACGTCTGTCTAGCTAGCTCCTAGATTGCTTGCTGTGTGTGTTGACTGAATGAGATTGGTTATAAGTGATTTGCTAGCATAGACATTCCATTAGGAATATGTACTTATATACGTATATACATATAAATTAAAATTTCCTTTTAGGCTTCAATTAAACACTTTCCTCCCCGTGGGGATGGGCTGAATGAAAGATAAAATGTTGTATTTGTTATACACGGTAGTCAAGACTTGAAGAAATAAGGTTAAACCTGCTAATAGCCCCATATCGTACATCACATACTATATAATGGGTAGGAAAAAATACTGCCCCCAAAACATTTCCCAAAGCCCCCCTCAATCAGAAAAGTCTAGAACAGGGCCTGCCTAAGACACATGTCCCTAAGACATTAAAGGATATTGTGAACTGTGTGGTATTACTGCAGCACATGTTAAGACCTCTGAAATGGCACCGAAAGCCACTCACACCATCGCCAACGGAGAAATCTACATTAACATATAATGGGCAGAAATGAATAATTGAATGCAGAACGCTGCCGCACGTCACTCGGGCTCCCCCACTCCTTTATTATCTCCGCCCGCGACAAGCGGCTCACAACTCAAACGGCCTTTTCTCCCGTGTCACCCTTGCGGGATCACCGAGGAACGAAGAGAAAACAAAACACCGAATAAGTTTGGCTGCCCTCAGGCCCACGGGAGCCAGGTTTCCGCTCCTCCCAGTTTTTTGGCAGGGCTTTTTTTGGTGTTCCCGTTCTCGTTCCCTTAATCAGCCAAATTCTCAGCAGGTGCCGACGGCCGTGCCCGCGCTGCTCTCGCACGCGTACCAAACTCGTTCACCCATTTTAGAAAACCATAGTGTTAAGAATAGAGTTCACTCCGTTTCATAACTCATTTGGTTTAATAGTGTTTAATGCCTGTTGTATAAATTGTAATCCTTATTTTTTGATATACTGTTTGATCAATGAGGGAGCACGTTGCATAAACATAGTCAGTAGGGGAGTCTTAAAGGAAATGGTTTGATTTTTAATATTACAAATGTGTTCTTTAGTTTTAGTTTGCTGAGTGGAGGCCTGCAAAAAGCCAGCAAGCACCATGAATTCTAAACAACTTTCTTGACAACACAGAATCGATACTAAAACAACACTAATATTTATGTCATATAACCTAAATGTTCTAAAGACGCATGTATACATAGTGGATGAAGTGTAATTATGAAAATAACTGGAGGGGAATTGGGCTGGTAACTGCATGGATTGCACTTTTTTTTATTATAATAAAAATGTCTTGAAACTCAAAGAGAAGAAAGTAGACAGAGAGTCAAGATAGCTAATGCTAAAAATTATAGGCAAAGCACAGAACCTACGAATATTTGAGTCATTTATGAATATTAACTGTGGTGAAAGATCACATTTTATCGCCTGCCTTGGAAGACATCCAGAAGGAAATCATTTTGGCTAAACTTGCCAGAATGTGATTTGTGTTTCAAATTCAAGATTAACTTGTATCTAATTTCAAAATTAAACCGACAATCGACGTAGCAAAAAAACAGGACATTTAAATTAAACAGAAAGCAAAGATTGATCACATTGGAAAAAGTCCAGGAAGGAGGCGAGGGCATCTGCAGTGTTTGAGGCTGTGTGAATTCAAACACATCTCCTCCTGCCCGCATTGAGATATATATCTGTGCATTTGGACAGCTGCCCTGTTGTTCAGTGTACTGTGCGTACAGACACCGGGCGGTGGAATGATTACTGGGCTCACAAACTGCTGAGTTCAGAATACCTTAGAGTTTTTGTTTATCTGTGCCGAGATCTCCCCCTCCCCTAAAACGGTGCCAGCGACCACCATTGAGTTCGCTTTGTTTGGAAAGACGTACCTGGAACCAACCATCCACTCTACATTCATAATGAAGGCAAAATGTATTTCATCATTGCAAAGTTCAAAATCCAATTTACGAAAGTTTCATTCATTGATAGGTGGTTCTCTCTAGCATCAATGAAATCTTTTTTTCTATGTCGAGACATAAGCATGATCAGAGACTTAGCAAAGATCATTTGACTTACCATGGATTGCAAATTTTCTGAGTAGCAAATTAAATGGTTTTCTTAGTTTTCACCCTTCAACGTATACATTTAAACGACCCACTATCTTGTGATATGGGGATTTTAGACAGAATTTCAGACGGTTGAATAAGCCGTTACTATTGTTAATACAGCTGTTGCCGTTGTTATCTACACATTTTTGGTTTTGAACCTTCTGGAAGAGGTGATTAATTTCAACGAATGCAGCTTGTGAGGTGTATTAAAGGTAGCTGGGAGTTTTGTGACATTCCATCATTTTCTCTGATAGAGTGCAGCACGTGGAGTCAGGGTTCTTCAAAAGTTGAATCTCATCTTTCTCTTTTAATTCAAAAGTGGGGGGGAAAGAAAGAGGGTTGCTATTACTTATTTTCTTTGCAATCACACATGTGCTGGCAGCACCTAGCCAGCCATGCCACGATAACCCAAATCTCTTTTTCTGAATTTATATGATTTCTGGCAGGGAGTAAGTGAAATAAAATCCAAGATTATCTGGTCTCTTTAGAAAAAAATGTAATAAAGGCGTTTTAAAACACTTTGCTTGGACAACAGACAAGATGGGTGAATTGGGAAATTATTTTTGCAGTGACGTGCCATGATATTTTATAAACATTTTTTCATAGAAACGGTCATATTAGAAAAGAGTTTTATGATAAATGGTTGTAATTACAGTCTGTGGAAAATGCTCCACTTACAGAAACTCCTCCAATGCTTGTCCTTCGCTGTATCCACTCTAACTGTAATTTGGGAGGCCATTGAACATAAAGTGCAGCAGTTGCACTATCATCTAACTACAATTTGGTGTTAATGTTTCTCACGATTTATTATCCACAGATGTGTGGAGAAGCAGCAGTTTAGGTAGTAAAACGAGAACCTCTAAATGTCAAACGCTAAAACAATTACTATCGAACGCTTCTTATCTGGATGCTGATTAAATTACCCAGGCAAGTTTCGGTCTTTTGCATTCGGTTTAGGAAATGGAGCTAGAATATTAATCTCGTTTTATTTGTTAAATGTATTGAATGGGATCATTTAATCTGAGGCAATTAACAATATCTGAAATGTCTTAAAATCTCATTTACATTAACAGAGATGGAAACTACCAAACAAACATAGCAATGCACTACCATTTGATATGAAAAGACGAGAAGGTGACCTCAAGGCTAAGTGAAAACTATCAAAAGATGAACGGGGGGGGGGGGGCTTACATAAGCATATGCCATTGTCTATTTATTCATTTGTTTGTTGGTCATTTATAGTTTCTGACACCTAAAAACCATGGAGACAAAAAAGCAGCATCCAGACTGGACAAATCTCTACATTACATTTCTACATTAGACTAGTGAATCTACCACGGACACAGCTATCCCAATGATTAAAAATTAAGCTCAACAGAAAAATTAAAAAGAAACGCACACATGAGCGTGCATCGAGGGAAGCGTACCCACTTATAGAGGGTATGGCATCCAGAAGGTGCTATATTTATACAACATACACATCAAGCCCAAAAACAAGTGTTTTGAATTGTAGCTATATCATCCAACTTTGGAATGTAGTACAAAGATCAATACAAATGTCATTTTCAAGAAAATAAAGCCTGCCATGTGAGATTCGAGGTTTTCTGATTTAGTCTGGCGCTGAAGGCCAAAGGCAGGACATGGTGTTAGATAAAACATGTCTGATTAATGATTTATAACCCTTCAGTAGTAGTGTATGCAGAGATTTTTTTGCGTCTTCCCAGCGAATGACATAGGCTTTGTCTTTTGGGATCCTAAGGGATTAGTCATTGAGATTGTTGGCTTTCTCCTTACCTTATTTGTTTCTCATCTCCGCTATACACACGCAAGTTCAACACAGGACACAAGTTCAACACAGAACCCAAGTTCAACACAGAACCCAAGTTCAACACAGAACCCAACACGCATTCAAAATTCTGAATCCTCACCTTGTTCATCACATTTTATGCAATGCAGCAGAGAAGCACAACAATCTCGTTTTTTTATTTTTTATTTGGGTGACATAACATCTGATTGGGAGAGATGTGGTATTTACCCTGATCTAAAACAGCCTTTACCCCACAGTTAGAAGGCTCAGTGATTTCCAGCAATGGATATTGAGACATTTCTGTTTTCCGAAGTTTTTTAATTTCTGTTACTTCGGAAATGCGTTTTATTTATGCGTTTTATTAATGATTTTACACTGCAATAAAAGCTTCCTTTAAAAAGGTGAACTTAAGAGCATGTTTATTTTACTGCTTATTTAAAGTCAAGGCCATCTGACTGATTATACCAACTCTAGCATCCTCAGACACTAACAGAATTGCTTAGCAACACATGCATTACATGCATTATATCTCGCAACTGATTCTGAAGGCGCAGAGCACTGGGTACCTAACCACCGAACATAAATACAAACAGCGTGTTTGTGAACATATGTAAATCATTTAACGTTACAACACCAAAGACATAATAAACCACAATGTTCACTATTTTTTAAGTCATTTTTGAAAATATAAAGTATACATGTAATGGTAACAACAGAAATGCAGCAGTTTCTAGAAATGACTGGCTGTAGAGATTATCCACCTCTTCCCCTTTAAGAATATCCTGCAAACATTCTGTAAACAACTACCCAGGAAACTGCAAAGGAGTTGCTTAACATCTACTTGTGTGAAACACAAGAGCAACCTGGACAACCTGCAGATGGGTTTCCACTTCCCATTGTAAGGCATGAGTGTGCGCTTATGCAAAGCACACATTTGAATCTTAATTTAATAAAAGTAGGCTCAAAGATATAATACATTACCACTAATGTGTCCTTGACTGTAAATCAGGTTTAGGTGGTAAAATGTATTATATAGAGATATAGCAATAGAAATTATCGACAGACTGTGTTAATTCAAATACCGCATAAGGAGAGGATTGGAAGCATCAGTAATTCGTTGTCACTCTTATGTTTTAGCAATTACAAGAAATTTATTGGTATATTTATTGGTAATATCTATCTAATATTACTGTTCAGTGTGCAGTCTTACCTAATTGGGAAACAAACATGGTGGCCTGTATTGACTACTGCGGTGTGTGAGTGAATGTGTGTGTGTCTGTGTTTGTGTATAAATATTCAGAGTATCGCGGTCAGAAATAGCACCCTCACAAATTTGTCTTGTGATTTATAGGCTAGTGGAGGCGAGGGGCATCCAACCGAATCTAACTGAACCTTGGCTAGGGGGGAATTTTCAGCAAGCCAGGACTTTGACCCCAGAATGGAATGCGACCAAGACTGGCAGGGTTAAAGCCCTGTTTTGTTTGAAAAACTGCCAGAGGACTTTGGAAACCCATAAAGAGGACAGGACAGGGTCTCAGTCAAACCCACCGAGACACAATGCGGCACTTGTCTTAGCATAGTTGCTGTTTGTTGCATTGGACTGAATGTTGAGACCCTGTTAACTGCTGGTGTTTTAAAATCTGTCTATTGATCAACATATGGGAACCAGCATGCATGGAAGTTTTCATTAGATTTGTTTTTTGTTTTTTCCGTTGGACTCCACGATGTGAAAAAAGTAATTCATTCTGTCTATTCCAAATCCCTCATTCATTAAATCATAAAATGAAAACATACAAGGGATTCTCATAATAACAGTCAAGCCTGACAAAAATAGAAATGATAAACTGCATAGAAATAACTGGAAACACATAGTCCAAATACATGTTGTTCACCCATCAAATAGCTGTACACCAAGTTCAATTCCCATGGAAACTATTTACATTTGAATCATTTAGCAGATGCTCTTATCCAGATCGACGTACACAAGTGCTTTAGTTTAGGGGTTAACGTGCATGAAGATACTGTGCTACCTTGCCCTAATGACGGGAGTACAAAGACTAGAGCTCAAAGGAGATAACACACAACATAAAGACACATGGATAATATAAGCATACACATCAATAAGAATCACAACATAAGCATACACATCAATAACAATCACAACATAAGCATAAGCATAGAAATAAAGACTGAGGTGATAGGTATTGTTGGAAGAGATAAGTTTTTAGTTTCCCTTTGAAGACAACGTAGACTCCAGATTGTCTGATGGTCTCAGGTAGGGCGTTCCACCATTTCTGTGTGACGAGAAAAGTCTACTGGGCGATGTTCAAATCAATACGGATGAGACCATTTTTTTATTTGGATAACTTTTGCTTTGAATATGTATGACAGCACATGAACCCCCAAACCCTGTTGACAAAGATCCTACACTACTGACACTCCCCAACCTGTCAACAAAGCTCCTACAGCGCCCCGTTTTGTCATAGCCAGTAACATGATTGTGCATTTGAGGCACACTGACCTAAATGGCAGCAGAAATGAAGGGCTCCTAATCCACCACTCTATGAAGAGGAAAGTATAAAAGGAATATTCCTATATAGATTGTGATGGCCAACTTCCAAACGCCATGGCCTTAAAATGCCAAGAGACAGGTTCTGGGTGGTGGAGAAGTATGTGAAGCTGTGGGTGTGGGTGTGGGTGTGGGTGTGGGTGGGTGCTGGATGAATTCTGTCCCAGCTGCCCTGGCTCCCAACCGTTACAGCTCTGATGGGGGTGTTGTGTCTGATTGTCACATTCTAGTTGAGGGCGTGCCCCTCTCACTGGACGCGTCCCATAAGTCATCGCAGGGCACATCCCAAAGAATGCCTGCAATGACAAAATGAATGGCCTTTCCCAAACTTCAGATTATATGACCCTCCAACAATCGGTTGAATTCTCCTGGCAAGGGTTTCCTGGCAGTGCAAAAATGTGTTTGGGGTGGAGTGAATGTGCCACAGGCCCTTTCAAAAGTATTTCATATCTCCTTCATATGCTAATGCATTGTAGAAATCCCTATGGTACCACTCACAGAGGCCATCTTTCCAGAGTTGGATAGTATGAGAGAAATTGTTGGGTGATTGTAGAGAGAGAGAGGTAAAGAGTGACACTCTGCAGATGCACCTTAAATTGTGACCTGCACTATTATGGCCACCATTACAGGGACTCTCACAAGGTCTATATTTATAATCCCCCTTGCATATTTAATTAAATGTAACCCTCTTTTCTCATGAGCAACTACCGGTCTTTAAAGTGAATCAATTTGTGACAATTTGTAAAACGACATGAGTATTACCTCTTAAACAGCAAATGCAGTTAAACTCTGCCTTTGCTTGCTATATTTTGTGCCAAAATGTGCCTTACTAAAGACAAAAAAAAAGAGAAAAGACCAAGACTTCCTTGCAATAAGCTGTACAATAACAGGCTTGACTAATGGATAATGTATATACTGGAGTGCTTGTGGTCGTAGCTTGTAAAAAGGCAACCTCTGCTTCACTACGATGTAGTTTATGAAGAGAGCATATAGAGGTTGCCCTGCATTTAGGCTATTTTTAGTCCTGTTCATAAGCAGTTACTCTGTAGGTGGCGAAGCAGTGGTTCAAACGACAACGCCTGACTGAGGTTTGGGGCTAAGGACGGCAAAGCCGGGAAACGGTCAGTTAGTTGGGAGAATTAACCCCTTCAGCTGTTTATGGCCCCCATCATAAGAATGATCTGGGGATCATTTTCATCAGAAGGGGAAAGGCAGGATGAATGACGAGACTTCAGCAGTGAGCAGAAGTCACGGCTCTTTTAAAAAAAAAATGAATTAGTCATCTCATACAGACTGCACCGAGAGTGATTAATTTACTGAGGGCTGAGCATTCAAGGCAATTAATATAACAGCATACTTTACTAAATTAGATGACAAAATGTAAATGCTGGTAAACCACGCAGCAGGATAAGATGGCTAAATTCAATACAGAGGAAATAAACCGGCTGCTACAAGTCTGTGAATTCAATTACGTTCTTGTAATTGATTGGGAAATGTTATAATTACTGCAATTCTGCAACACGCAATATGGGTTTGATCTCATAACACTGATTTGCAACTGTTACCCCTTTCCAAGGGGGTAGCTGAATGTTTTTTGTGTTTTTAATGAACTGGATACTCTGTTTTAAAATGACTTTGGGTTGAGTTTTTTTTTAAAGTAGAAAAAAACCAGCGTGCAAATTGTGAAGTCCCTCACAGGGAAAGTAATCTACAAAACAATCTTGGGTGGAAATAGTTTGTATATTGTGTTTGTCTTGGCTTTTCTTTTGTTCATTTTCGAACTTGTAAAAGCAATATATATATATATATATATATATATATAATATAAAACTACCTTGAATGTGATTGTACACCGGTTCTAAATTTTCTAAATCATTACTGTGACTATAATGGGACAATGTGTTTTTGTTTAAAAAAATGAGTTCCTCAGGAAGGCTTGAGCTGTAGTTTTTGACCGTGACTTGAGGCTATTCAATTATTTTTAGCACATATCTAAATGAGGGCAGATATTTAAAGTTAAAATTAATAGTTTTTCTTGTTGGTAGTTTTTCTTGTATTTAATTGATAAAAGAAGAACCATAAGTAAATCATAAATATATTCAGCATATTAACATAATTAGGCTTTTTGTCTTTGGCCAATAGTCACCCGAACTACTGGAAACAGAGAACGTCTGATCTGCACAACACGTCCCCACCCCCCACCCCCCCTAAAAAATGTCTGGTTAGCCTCATAGGATGAAAAAAACAGATATTTGAATGGGAGGAGGGAGACAAGCTGTCCTTGTCACCTCTCTGCTGAATGATGGGTCTACGGCATTTACATAAATGAAAAGTGGAGACAATGCCACTGCCACAGCCATAGTGGCATCAATCAACAGATGAGCTTCTGTAGCACCTATTGTCAGTGGGTTGTCAGAACCGTGCGGCTACAGCTAAATGTGACAGGCCGGCCGGCGCAGCCTATTTGCATACAGACTATTACTATTCTCGCGCTGAGAGGAGATTATAAATAATTCTGCCCAAGTTTAGGTCACGCAGATTGTAAGATGTTTCGGGAAAAGTCTCCTGGACTTATTCATTATGGAAATTAAAGGCCAGAGTTGATCTCAAAAGGCTAATGAAGCGGCTTGGACACTCAGGGATGTGGCTCAGAAAGAGCCACCGGGGATTGGACAACCGTGGACGGGGGGGTTGAAATATGAGCTGTGGAGTATAAAGATGAACTGGGTGTAGTATACGGAAATTCTCAGAGGGAGTTGGGAGTGGACTGCCGCTCCCTGGAGGATGCGTGTTAGACCGACTTTCCAAATCAGTCCAAATGGTTTTTAAAACGCCGTTGCACCCTTCCTGAGTCCACCTGGTTTCCTGTCCCCTGTTTTTAACAGAAACATTAAAAAAGTGCCGGAGTTACAGTGCCCGGTGCATCCCTATCATTTAATTTCCCTCACAGTGAAAAAAACAACAGGAGGTTTATTGCTGAATAAGATTCAATAGGGGCGTGATGATCTCTCACAGCGGCAGTAAGTAGCATGAAGATAATAGCTGCCACGGTAACAAGTAAGATCTTTCAGCGCGGCAATGGATACACCAACCATGCTCATAATAGGGACAGACCTGTCTTGACAAGACCAACGCCAAGGTGAATTAGCCAATAAAGACTTATCATGGCGATAACGTACACCTGCCAAGAGGTGGACTTGGGGCATATACTGTGACACACAAATCAATCAACCTAATCTAAACCCTGGGCTTTGAGTAACCTACTTTATAACAAGTCACTGCCAATCTCTGGGATATACAACTGCTGAAGGGTGATGAGGTCCAACAGTAAACAACAGCGGCTGGCTAATAAAGATTTCTCTGTTTGCTGCTCTTCAAAAAAAAAAAAAACAAGATAAAAACAAGACAAAGAAGCTGGTACACCTGTGTACTAACCCTCTCTCAATAAGAGGTACTCGTTTAAACGAGTAAATGCACCAGATAGGAATGTCGTCATTTTCCTAAACGTGAAATGGATGTTTGCTTTTTTCAGCCAACCCTTTGGGCGGGCATGCATTTTTATGTCATCCTCTTTGCCCAAGACCTGACGTAGGTACAGGATCTGCATGTGTTGTGTTTTTATCTCATCCTCTTTGCCCAAGACCTGACGTAGGTACAGGATCTGCCTGTGTTGTGTTTTTATATCTTCCTCTTTGCCCAAGACCTGACAGAGGTACAGCATCTGCATGTGTTTGCTTGTTATTTTCTGAATCTGTCTCAGACCATGACTTTCTTCGCCTCTGGTTGGTTGCTTTTTGACATGTTGACTGGTTAAGTGCGTGTCCTCCTGTCAAGGAGACTCATGCACATGTCCCCGGTATATATTTTTCTGCTCCAACTAATCTCTTTCTCTGCCAGGAACCAGGCATCACAACGGTTAGCTTGTCAATTCCACTCTGTGCAACATATGTACATTGTATTAGTATAACCATAAAAATTAAAACAGTTTGGTCTTCTAGGTAAAATTGAACAAATAATGAATTCCCATCTTATGACTATATACCATACATTAACGTTTGTGGAGGAAATAATATATTCTTTCTTTCTTTCTTTTACCTGTGTGCTTTCTTCTATTTCTATGCTAGAAATAACAAAGAAAAAGACTGATTTGTAGACACAAACCATGTGAAAGACGGGCTTTAATTATTGTTACATCTGTCTGTGTCTTAATTAAATCTATGGGGGGTTGAGCAGTGGCAAATCATACCTAATTATCCAATCAGTCCATTTCCCTCTGACACACTGCTGTATGGTGCAAATAACGCAAAGTATGCAAGGCAACCTGAAAGTGGGCAGCTGCGGTACCCAAGGTGGGAACTGGAAATTGAACTGGATGAAGACTATCGCTTCTGCATTTCTGGTGTGTGAGTGTGTGTGTGTGTGTGTGTGTGTGTGTGTGTGTGTGTGTGTGTGTGTGTGTGATGGGGATGTGTCAGGTTAGTGATGCAAGCCAGTGAGTTCTGCGATGCTGTTGTTGGCCCCCTGCGAGTCGGATCACATGCAGACTGATGTGTTGTGGTGTGGGTTAGCGGATGTGGGGGGGAGGCATATGGCATCTGTGCTGAAAAGGGCTAGGGAAGTGATCTCCTCATTTGTCTCTGTGATTGTCCCCAGCTATCAAGTGATATATTTCTCTGCTTTTTAGTCAGAACCAGCCCCCTGGCCTTGTCAGTTCATTCATTTATTTAATTTATATAGATTTTTTAGCACAGCTAAATTGTTTTTTTTTTCAATGTAAGTTTTGCATTATTCTGCGATATTATCTGGAGATATAAAGTACAACATCTCTAATCAGGTTCAAATATATGTAATGGGACTTATCGCATTACCAGCCATTCTTAGATTTAGTGCCATCCATTCTTAGATAAGGTATGCGTAGACAAATTATACTGTCCACAAGATAAATTTATAATAAATTGTACTCTATTTTCTTTCGCAAACACGTTCCTTGCATCCAGAATGTCACAAAGAAATATCACTTCAGTGTATGTATCAGTTGCCATTGTTATAATATTTTAAATGAATAATTCACTAAATACAGCGGTGCTGTGTTGTTACCGTAAAACATCAAATGAGATTTCAGTTAAAACCCTAGACATTAAAAAACATAACTGAATAATGCATGTGGCGCTCAGACTTAATGATATGGTTGGATCCTTTTAGTACCATGATAAAAACCTATAAATCCCCCTTTTAAATACAGCGAGGTGCTCGTGTAAAAGTGTTTAACTGCTGCAGTGCTGTTGTGCCCTTAACCAAAGTAAACAAAGCAGCCTGAATTTCTCTGATACACATCCTGCTGTATGTATCCTGCTGGATACGATGTAAAAGATTATTAACAGTCCCCACAGCACAGGCTGGGAAGACACATGGTTTTAAAATGATTGCATTAATCGGAAAACAAATTAATCATAATTAACCACAAGAAAAAAAAAACAGTACAACTGTATAATAACAAATTGAAATTGAGTTTAACACGGTAATTCGATAGCATTGACAGAGACCTAGGAGAATTTCACTATTCTATGGAAAAATTGTCAGTACATTCTAGAGGGATCTTGATCTACCATGCAGATAAAGCAATCCCTTTCAAGCACAAAGAAAAAAAGGATTTATTCATGCCAAGCATGTTTCTTGCAAAGACACTGATTGGGTATCCTGAGCTGTTGTCATAGAAAAGAACACGCACAGGTAACTTTGTTGCAATATGGCCCTGATTTGGTGTGTGCAACACCCCCCCGCGCCTTGCACGTTCGTAAAGGTTTTTAGCAAAGATTCTTCCACTAACCAGGATTTCTAAAAACCCTTGAGATCTACTGACCACTCACACAGCAAAATGCCCAATCAAGAAGTCGGGGGTCATAATAAATAATGCGTCTTTGATTCAGGCCGATTGTGCTGTGAAACTAATGGAGTCTGTGCCGCTTTCCACTACTTCCCACTACTTTTCCTTCATTTGGTATTATCATCAGTATTCTGGCAGACCGAGGCTTGCTTTGAAATGTGTGATAAATACACAATGTGCACTTCCATACACGCACGCACTGTCCGGCCCTGGCATGGCCCTCCTGGGCTTACACAACGATACAGCTTATTAAAGAGTGAGTTCGGCTCTCACATTTCTTAGCAACACGAATAGACACAATGCCAGAGTGCTTCACCAGCACCCCAGACCTCCATGCTCCACATTAACTCACACACCACCCTTCTGAAGCTCATTCATTGTTCATCTGCGCCGCTTTTCAAGGGCTGCTGCAGCATACGCAGGGTTTTGAGTTACTTCTCAGTTAGCAGCGGATTCAAGGCGGTGGGGAGGCATATGGCATCTGTGCTGAAAAGGGCTAGGGAAGTGATCTCCTCATTTGTCTCTGTGATTGTCCCCAGCTATCAAGTGATATATTTCTCTGCTTTTTAGTCAGAACCAGCCCCCTGGCCTTGTCAGTTCATTCATTTATTTAATTTATATATATATATATATAAGCAATATATATATGTTTTTCAAACCAGGTAATACAAGTACAATCATTTTTAACCCCAATAATTATTACACCTGCCTGACATTACCCATGCTTACTGTTTCTCACTTCCTACTGGAGGCTATTTCAGAAGTGGTTACGTCATGATGGCCCACCTTCTGAGTCACTGAAGGATGGAAAATAATAATTTCCTGTAAAAAAATTGGAAAATTAGACCAAAGCCCCTTTTTGTGTAACAGACATATTTTTTTTTATTTTTTTTTAATTTTTACTGATAACTGATACAATGTGCTTTCTTTTGCGATTTTATGACAGGCTCTCAGATGTGATGAGTTCTCTAGTGATTTGTGCATGAAATCTCTGACTGTACCTCAATGGCTATTAGCCATTTTAGCAATTTATTGCAAATGCTATTGCTGACACTGCAAACGCAGTAGCGTTTAAACGTGTCAGATGTCATGAAGAACGCTATGAGAAATAAAGTTGTCAATTCAGTCTCATAAGCAGTTAGTAACCATCTCTGAGATGAGCTTTTGCATTCACACAGCAAATTATTTCTTTTTGTAAACGTCAACTCCCATTTTCACAGCTAGTGGAAAAACTTTACAGGACCAACCATGGTTTTTTGAAGATGCTTTTACTTAATGGAAAATAGCAGGCTTCTCCTTTTTTTTATCAGACAAGAGAAGGCCTTTGCTCTGATACATTAAAGGCTTTTAACCATTTTTTTACGTAACACTCATAAAAACACCAGCAAGGTCGAAAGAATGAAGTAAAAACTGTGTGGCATATAAACCATATCGTTTTTAAAATAAACCTTTATAACTTTTACCATGGCACACCCTCAGTGCTTTTATGCAAAATTTTACTTCCTTATGTATACTGAGAGATCAATTATTTTTTGTTGTACATTCATCTTTGATCTGAATTTTAATTACATCTCTTGGTTGTATTAGTATACTGTTATTATTTATGTTTTTTGTTATTGCTGAGCTGCATATGAGAATGACATGTTAACCGTTATTGTCTGTTTGGTGTGCTTCTGACAGTTTAATGTATAATTTGTATCTTGGTGTTGAACTCTACACATGTCCTTCGGGATAAGTCTGTATACTAATAAATAAACAAATAATAACTTGGGCTTTGGACATGGGCAAAGAAGACAAATTTTAAACTTCTTACCATGGGCTGGCAATGAAAATACTATTGACATGAGATAGCAGTGTACCATGCTAAATTATTTAACAACATGCTCGATATTCTGCAAAGGCTAAAAAAGGAGAACACGGTTTTCAACAGGGAAGGTCGACTGAAAACGCCTAATTCCCCATAAGTAGAATAATTTATTATTTTCAAATCATTATTTACTGCTCACCTATTCATGCACCGGCGGTTAATAGCGGTTCTTAAAGAAACAATTGAAGCCTTAAGCCCAGGTCAAACGAAACCGCTAGCGGCAGGCAAAGCTAGGCGATGATGCTTCTGCTTTTAGCGGACAGACATAAGTAGTAGATATAAGCAACAATATAAAGTAAAAAATGAATACCGCCAACCACCACCCAGCACAAGCTGGACTAACAGTCTTTTTATATTTATATATTGTAACAGTTTAGAACTGTTACTCATCCTTCTGGGTTCAAAACAAGGAGACAGACAGCGACTGAAAAGTAAACGTGCTTTCTATCTTACCCATGCACTTACGTCCTGCCTTTAGAAAGGAAGATCAGGCAGTGTAAAATACTGGTCAAAGACAGTGAAAACTGTGGTGGCGATTCTGAGCCCCAACACTGGGAAACCAAAGACAAATCAAATGTACAGGAACAGGAGACACTTGGCAACAGTACAAAACGTCACCGAACATAATCAAATCTTAACAATTAACAAACACTTAATTAACTATTTACAGTCCTTACACTCTAACCTCCCAGCAGCCCCTATGGAGATGGCCGCATATTAATTGAGAGGATGCAGACTTCAGCTATCCGCAGATCCTCCATGTTGATTGACATTACAGGTCATCAAGACTTGACAGGTCTCACACTATTGACCTGATTGGCTATTCCCAGCATCGCTGCCAGAGTGAAACTTTGCAGCTCTGAAATTCTGCCTTTTCCACCGTGCGGTTTTTCCCGTCAGCGTTTGTTCACTCTGAGAAAAATAAAAGATAAGCGATATGAGTGGCATTTTGACGGTCCCCTGCGGTGCCATGCCACTCAAGTGTGTGACAGGCTTTAAGAGTTAACTTTAAAAAAAGCATGTAAGCCTTTATCAAACTCCATTTGTGAGTCTGTGGCCATGTAATCAATTCAAATTAAATGAGTTACTTACATACAACATTTGAAAATCACAGGAAAAACAAAACAAAATGACGCTTCTGTATAAACCACCATTAGACTGCTTCACATTGGATGCAGGGATGTATCATTTAACACTATATGGTAATTGAGCTGCATGCCATGGTCAGCTTTTAAGATAATGCGTACTATCATCGATTTGCCCCCAAAACAAGCACAAGAATCCGGGCTGCATCTTTTTGTAAACTCCCCACTTATTTTTTTGTCAAGAATCTATGCAATCCAGATTGATAAAACACGTCTGTTTAATTTTGTCAGTGGCCACAGGAAGCGCAGTGTTACTGCTTAATTTGCACAATGTGCAATCGCATCAGAGCATCAAATTGTGGAGCGTGCAGGCTTTGAAAAATTGGCCCTGCGTAGTTTTTTCTCGGACGAATTTCCACAGATTTCTCTCTCTGCTCGAGGTGACGAAAAGCAGAAATCAAAAGAGTTACAAAAGATTAGGGTTCAGACTTTTATAATAATGTTTTTCCTTTCATAAAGGCTGCAATGCAAATATTAAACATGGTACTTAAAGTGTAGTAATTACAGCATATTGCAATAACCAAAAGTCAGGTACAACACATTTCAATTCTTTTTTAGTGTTTTTTGTGTACTTTTCATTTCTTTCTTTCAGTCTCGCAGCAGAGATCAAATAATCTTTATTAAAAATTCGATTTTGGATCTTCCAGAGGAGCAAGTGGGATAAAATCTTTACATTTAGTAGATATAGCAGACTGGTCCCCGGAGCAGAAAAGTAATCATTTCAGCCTTCCGTCAGAATAAATGAGGATGAATCCCTCTGGCTTCATGTCAGCCGAGTCTGCATGCCATGCAGAAGCAATTAACATGGAAAAGCATGTGCTGGTCTGCTGGTCTGCTCATCTGCACGCTCCAGCAAAAATCTCCCGACCGTGTTCGGGCTGGGGCACACCACTGCTCATTGTTTTTAGTCCTAAGCCTGTGGGTCACATGGACCCGAAAACAATTTTTATTTTATTTTTCGGGAGGAAGAGCCAACGTGGGTTGACATTACTGTCAATTATATCTCACTGTTTCTGTTTTTTTTCCTTCTTCTTTTGGGGGAAGATCCAGGGCTAGGATTTTTCCTTCTGATACAACGCCTTTTGGTTTCACATGGGTACGGCCACGCGCTGACGAATTAAGTTTAAGTTGGAGGCTTTCCAGACGTGTCAAAGTCATTTGCGTTTGCTTGGATATCTCAGCACTCTAAAGGCTTAAAGACATTTCAACTCCTTGACACTTCTTGAAATATTAATAGCAGGATTGTGAGACGACTATTGTGGCTCTGCAATGTTCAACAAAATGCCTACCCTTAAACTGAAAGCCAACACACATAGTATTTTCTCAAATGAACAAAATTCCTTCTTCCGAAGACACTAATCACTAAAACACTAAAACAAGGCCACTTAACTTGGTTGGGTAATTCGGTCATTTGCCCATTGAGTGCTTGGAAAGGAACTGGCCCAATGACAGAAAGTAATTTCTTGTTTTCTTTTCTCTGTCATTGAAACAGACGCTTGCATGAATCAGATCTAAAGTAAATGCGCTCTGATCATGATAAGGGGTAATCATCACATCTAGTTGACTGAATGTTTTTTTTTCGGTGGATATTTCTCATAACAGCTTTCTGATGATAGTAGAATATTGAATGGCAAGACGCTTACTTGCATTTAGCTTGTGGGCTATTTTATGGCCTTAATCATGCACAACCACAACCATTTTCTTGTAACAGTACTAACACCCCTGCTAGCATTGGTCAGGTGGTTTAGAAGCGTGGTCGATGGGTTTAGAAGCATGGTCGAGGGGTTTAGAAGCGTGGTCGATGGGTTTAGAAGCATGGTCGAGGGGTTTAGAAGCGTTAGTGACATTAACTAAAATAAAACTGGACTGTTATTTATTGGGATATAATACTTCACGTGATAGACTGTGGCTTTGATTGTGACGTCAAACCATTACAGTTAAGGCTCCAATTTTGGTGTTTTTTTAAATTTTATTTGGTTATCCGCTCATAACTACTCTCAAGATCTGCCATTGTTGTAATCAGAAAAACCTGCATCACGCACGCAACTCTTGACGTCCGCTGTGTGACATAGTTTACCTTTACACCCGACCTGCAGCTGGACTCAGCTGGGGTCGGATTGCTTGTGCCTGTGTAACGGGGGCCCTGTAACCTGGCCCTGTAACCTGGCCCTGTAACTCGGCCTTGTAAAGGACATTGCTGGTCGGCTGTTGTACCCTTGAGCAAGACACTTCCCCTCATAGAGCTGACAGAGCCTTAAAGAAAGGCCTTACGTCTGAACAGCATGCAGGAAAGTTTAGTTCAAGTTCAGCTCTGGACTGAAGGTTTGCCTCAAATAAACACAACAAAGCGTGCTTTGAAATGAAGCAGCCTTTGTTCGATATATATTCCATATAGGATGTGATGTATAGAGGGTGACAGGGTACCTGTAAAATAAACAGTCTCAGTAGACTGTAAACTCCCTGCAGAGAAAAATATCTTTAATTACCTTACATACCCAAGCCTTTCCTGTCAAAGGCAATTACACAGACTGGTGCAACCCATTAACATAGATTCATTAATCCCATCCAGCCAGATTAAATTAATCGAATCACATTGGCCATTTAAGATTCAAAACCGCATTAAATACCTTGATCATCCATAAATAATACTTTAAACCAATTAACACAAATAATATCATACCTTAATATTGCTATTTAGATTTTTCTTGTCCTTTTTACCATTGAACAACTGACTTTTGGGGAAACAGTGGACGAGGCATTTTTGCTCATGAAGAAAAAATCTATAAAAATAAAATAAAAATCAATTCACGTTTAGTGGTCCAGTCACAAAAAAATGGACTTCCACCTATTACACCTGATTGGCAGTTATTTCTGTGAAGTCAACTGTAATGAAAAACAGGTCTCTAAAGAATTTGAATCGTTTTTCACTTGTAGTCAGGTTTTCCATAATGGAGTACACTGAATACCCGATTTTAACTTCTAGATCCACACCTACAATGAAAATTAGAAAAAGCAATTTTAGAAACGGAACTCGTAATTCAGTGGTTCTCTTAGAAAAAATATTATTTCCTGTACAGCAGAGACTTGAAAAAGTTTTTGTATATGAGACCACCAAATCTTTTTCAAAGTGGCAATTACATTTCCAGTTCAGCCCTGAAATGGAAGTTCAAGATGGTTCTTATCAGGGCTATGAAAAGGGATTCCCTTTCACTGCAAGCTTCAGAATCTCTCATAATGACAGAAATCCAGGATCAGGCTTTCTTTGTTTGCAACCATTTTCTAATTTTTCTTACGCTAGAAAATGCTAGTTTAGTAGCATACTAATTGTGGTCATTTAAAACACAATTTAGAACACTCTTCTTCCTGTTGTTGGCGCTCTCCGAGCCATGAGGCACGCCCTGAGACAATGGTACCTCGTTAGAGGCCAGGGCTTTTTCAAAAGACACCAGAGTCTTGAAAGTTGAGGCTGGCCTCGGGCTTTTGAGAGGCTCTTCTTCCGCATTCTGAATGACAGGGTGCCTCACCTGCAGGGCCAGCATGTAGAATGCGCTTCTCCGTCCGCCCCTCCGGCACCCCTCCGGAAGTCTGTCAACATGCTCATCCGCTGAACTCCTCGTTCTTCATCAGAAAGCGCCAGGCAGTGCGGTTGCCCCGGGGTGAATTTCAATCATTCCTCCCCGCTTTTTTTTTTTTTTTTTGCAAAGGATCGAGGCGAGTCCCTCACGCCCAGTCAAAAGACATTGCGCTGAACTTCCAGGCCAAGATGACAGTAAAATATCGACATGCTTATAGTTGGAATGCTACATCTGTTTAATATTAGCTGTAATGATAGGAAAGAAAAACATCCAGAGGAACATTGGTCAGGTTAAATATTCGAGCTGTTGTTATTTTGCAGTCTTCCTACAGTGGAATTAAATATTTCAGTAATCTTGGTATCTGGTGGTTGCTGTGCTTTTCCTGTCTGACTGGTTAGACCTGTCTCAAACCCCAAAGCGGGTTAAAGATAGAGCTGAGATTTTCCCCGAAACCAGAAGTGATCCGGATGATTGGCGGCCAATCAAATACTTCGTTCCTCCGCTTCTTACGCGTTGCTGCCAGTGTTGTACATCGAGCACCGCTCGCAGGCCTCAGCTCCTCTGCCTGAGTGCATACTGACTGTAAAGACCCTCCAGCTAGCCTCTAGTCCCGGCATTAGCATTCAGACCCGCCTAATGCTTGGACTCGACGCTGCTGCAGGCCTAAGTGGGGAATGATCCGCCCTGATTTTAAAGACAAACCGGAAACGCACAAACTGATAGAGGTAATCTTCCCGAGCGCGGTCAAAGACAAATAAAATGATCTTAATTCATTTCTTAAAGCCGGATAAGATGGAGTCCCAGAGGATATGGCACTGGCACCTAATCAAACACGGAGAAAATACTTCCATTTCTTGGACTCTGGTCTTTTTTGACGTTTTTCACCATAAGAAAACAAAAGTACATGACAACAGGATGAGTTGCCCCAGGTTTCTACCAGACCCTGTTTTTCTAGATTAGATTAATCAGTTAATTTGACATGGCAGTTAATTAATTTAGGATATTTAGGAGGCCAAAGAAACAATAATTGCTCAATGTCTTTCCTCTTGCTCAAAAACAAAACAAAATAAAGACACTTTTGTTACCTTTTTAACTACACATATATTAAGACTTAATTATTTTAATGAAGATTTTACGGATTGTAAACAAGGCTCCAAAGTATGCAAATGTTACATTTGCATATAATTTTTTTGAGATATGCGATTGGTGCAGTGCTACTTCCTTCGCCAGGGCTGGTTTTAACAAAAGCAATTTAGATGCATTCACAGCCATGTGAACTGTGTGCACAGCTTTGTGTTAATTGCAGTACAATGTAACACGTTTTCTTTATATGATCCAAGCTATTTTTAAAAGCACAAAATAGTCTTGAAAAAGCATAACAGGGAGATCCTTCTCTATCCAGACTTTGTGGTCTCTGAAAATCAATAAATTGTTCTGCAACTAGAAACACAAATTACGAGACCAAAATACCAGTTCTGTCATCCTAAATATGCCCCATAAACCTTGCAGAATGAAAGATTGAAAGAGAGTTGCTTGCATCGCTTTGCTGTTCTCTAATTTTATTTGAACAAAGTCTGATAAAAATGGGTTTTTCCAGGTTGCGAGGGTAAGAAAAAAAGAAAAGAAAAAATAACTCAAAGTAGTGCGATGGTTGTGTTTAGTAATCCCGACCATCTAGCCAGTATTAGTGAACTCATACTCGACAGATATTCGGCACAAACAAGTCGATATTAAATGCAGACACAGGCACATTGCTCAAAAAGACCTCCAGCCTTTCATTTAACCCTACACATGAAACCCGCTTTGCTTCCTTACAGCTGTCACAGATACTGTTCCTCTGTAGTTATATCTTGGATTTATCCACGATGCTTGGGAACGCCGATTGTGCACAACATAGTCCTTGGCTAGTTTTAAAGAATTTATAAATTGTCAGCTGCTCAAAGACAGGGGTTGCAGGGAACTCGATGCGGAGGTTTTGTATGGTTATGCTTAAATAATGTATAACTTCAAGGCTGTCTTGTAGTACACAAGTATCTTGCTTTCTGATTCGTTGCAACATAAAACAAGCGGGTAATTAATTCATTCAGTGTTGTTTTTAAACCATTTATGTTTTATTAAATTAATTAAATTATTGTGATTTCATTAAAGTGGCTGTTTGAAGTAAATATCTCAGTACATGTAAAATATTAAATGGTTGTGGCTTTGGTTTTATTAAACACATATCACATCAGTGGTTTATTCAAATTTATTGCATAGCACTTAATACGGATTAGTCCTCATTTTTATAAGGTATTTTTTTTACAAGGTATTTATAATGTCACTCATCAAAAAGAAATTACCAGACGTTTTTTGTCTTTAACGCATTCTTTATCCTACT
The DNA here is from genome assembly GCA_025775065.1 of Hiodon alosoides. NCBI lineage: Eukaryota > Metazoa > Chordata > Actinopteri > Hiodontiformes > Hiodontidae > Hiodon > Hiodon alosoides. The sequence continues at coordinate 22,558 of JAOYSI010039583.1, forward strand.
TTGAAGTCTTACATTAGATTTAGTCAGTTTTCTATTATTGATGGTAAATGCCAGAAATAAAACATTTTGGACATTTTCAACTGTTCAACTTATAAGATTCCTTTTTTTGAATGACTCTACACATGGGTAATAACCTCAGGGTAGATTATGAATCATCGTATCATCATGTCTCCATGAGCACTAATTATTATACATAATAATACACTCTAATAATAATAATACACACTAATACTAATGTAATAAAAGGGACATTCGCTATCGCTAAAATCTTGCCTTACTCTGCTTGCCTTATTGTAATATTTGTCTTGCAGGTGTTTGTGGAAAACTCGTCTGGTTGTTAAAATAACCTTACAGTGTTTGTCTAGTAGATACTCCTATTCAGAGTGGCTTACATAATTTACGATTTGTCTATTTATAATGCTGGATATTTACTGAAGTCGTTCCATTTTAATTACCTTTCTCAAAAGAAAAAAGGTAATTCCCTTTCTGGGATTCAAACTTGCCACCACGTGGTGACAGAGCTGGTTAAACATTAAGCTACCAGCAACCCTTCCCCATGCCTTCAGGCCCGAATGGATTTATTGTTTACATTTAGCTTCTTAAAAACAAGGGTTTTCTTTTGTAGGCAGAAAAATACAAAAAGCACAAGCTCAGTGCTTAATTATGTGTTAATGAAATCAGATCTGCCTCCTGTATGTTGACCCTATTAGGTACAATTTGGTGATTTATAGTTAAAGCAGAGGGCTTATTGTGAGCTGAAATAAACAACAGGGGCTTATTGTATTAACAGAACCTGAATATATATCAGTCATGTCTAGGCAGTGAACCTACCGACACTATCTCATTAAGCACACTTCTTTGACATTGTGTAGAACCCATGCTCTTGAAGTGTGGCCAAAAGTATGTGGACACCCCATCAAATTAGTGGATTCATTAGTGGCTATTTCAGCCAAACCCGTTTGCTGACAAGTGTATAAAGTAAGGGCACATGCAATGTCCATAGACAAACATTGGCAGTAGAATGCCCCGTACTAAAGATGCCACCTTTCCAACAAGTCTGTTCGTCAAATTTCTGACTTGCTAGAGCGATGAGCAACAACAGCTCAGCCTCAGCTCAGTGGTAGGCCACACAAGCCTCTGGAAGACATGTCAGCACAAGAACTGTATGATTGGGAGCTTCATGAAATGGTCCTTATGGAATGTATCTCCCTTGAAGTGCTGCTCTGGAATTTCATGATGAAGAAGAAGTCCATTTTGGCATGGACTCAGCTTCTGCAGCAGCATGTCAGCCGTGAGAGACAATAGCAATAGTGTTGACACTTAGACTTGGAAAATGCTGGGCGTGATATGGGCTAGATATAACGATAAGATGAGAAAAGCCAGAGGCTGGCATTTAACAGTACCTCATGGCACAAAGCAGCAATTGTTCGATACATATCCAGATAAATGTGGAGAAAGCAAAGCCATCTTTAACCAACGAACCACAAGCGCTGAGGGAAAATAATGTGCTGGAGATCAATATGCATTGACCTGAGAGTATTGACAGGCAGTATTTTACACAAGGTGCATGCTGATTTACAGGACTGATCTGCTTTATTTGGTTAATGGGCATTATGTGGTGACAGTGTTTGGGAAAAGAAAAAAGAAAAAAAACTACATTCAGGCTGTTTGTTCTATTTTTCTAGATGATATTTTCTTCTCAAGGACAGTTTTCCTCTCCTATGTTGCATAGGAAATAAATTCTGCCGTCTGAAGGTACTGTATCCTTGGTGTTTTGATTATCATGTCCGAAGGGAACATCGTTTCATGGTGAGATTCCCATAGAATATCGACTTTAGGATATTTACAATAAATCCAGCCTTTACAATTTGTTGGAGAGGGACTATTTAGAACCACATGACACTTTACAAGAGCTTCAGCCATGAAATACCAGCAAAATTACAACAATGCACAGGGCAGCTGCCCAACACGATGTGTGTGCAGGGATTTTCTCTGCTAGGCCTGAGTGCCATTGGGGGCCAGCCACACGCAGCTAATGAACAGAACAATGCAATTAACTGAGGAGATGGTGAAGACTGGCAGGCTGGAAGAAAGGGGCCACGGAAGAGTGGTTCTGGGAAGCAAAGAAACGGCCATTGGTCTAATGCGGTGGGTATCGCCCCCAGCTGGCCCATCCCAGACCAGACAACACGCACCCTACAGGACATTGCTACAGGACATCACTGAAGCAACAGGCGGCCCGTCCTGGAAGACGGGGGTTGGGGGGTTGGATAAGATCGCCAAAGAGGAAAACGAGTTTTCTCAAAAGAGTGAATTCTGCATGCTGATTTCAGAGGGAGGCAGTAGAATAGACAGAGGGCTCGCGTTTTAATCCTCCTCTTAGCAGTTTAGTGTCTGCTTTCAGTTTAACATCGTTTCAGCCAGGATGCCACAGATTTCCTGCAGGGCTTTGGATGAGTCACACGGACCACGTGACACCAAAGTCTGGTTCTGTGCTTCCCTGATTGCAAATCAAAGTCACTCCTGATAATTTTTTTACAAATACTGTGTACACCCTCATGACTAAGGTATGCAGCATGTTTTTTCGACAACAGTTCCAGGCAGTTTAAAAGCCCCGCTCTCTTGTTTCGTAAGCACAATTTACACAGTGGAAAATTGCACTAAACAGGCATGCAATTAGCCATCTGCTGCTCATTCTCTAATTACTGTTCCACTAAACGCATTCGCATATATTTGATATATTCTAGTATTCTTGTATGTATATTTGAACATCCTAGTCTTCTTTGAGTTCTTGAGCTACCTATTAAAGCACTTTGAACTCTGTTTGGGCTTATGGCCACTTACGCACATAAATGCTCACAGTTGCACAGTGCTAGTGAACCTCCAGTGAATCCATCCTGGATTGGTTTTTAGCAAAAGTTCACGTCTTGTTCCGGTGATTTTCACATCCGTTGGCTTTCGATTTTGATGATTGAAAAGTTTGGAAACCTGGATCATCGCTTACACAGCTGTGAAAATTCTCACAAGGTTTTCACAAGCATTGAATATCGTCCGTCACATGGGAAGAATGTTGACAGTGTTTGCCTCCTGTTTGCTGTAATTTCTGCTGGTGCTTCCTTGAAATTAGACTTGACGCATAAATGCTAAATGGAGGAGAAGTCTATCACGGCCAATTTATCTGGAGTTATAATTTTCAGTTACCTTTCCACTGATGGGAAAATCAGTTTTGTTGTTCACCCGAGAATTAATAGATTGAAAAGGGCCTATTTTGTAGATGATTGCTCCGCAAGCATTGCCATTTCTTTCCCTCACCTTCAGTTCATGGCTTAAAGAGTCATTTACTAACCAACTCCCCTTAAAAAAGCAAACAAAGAAGTTCAAATGTTTCTCCAACTGATGCATCCGAAGATAAATGCACAAACAAATGCAGTCAGAGCAAAAGTTGTCACTGGCAGATGGGAACAAACGCAGAACGGTCTTCTGTCTCACACAGCCCGTGGAGTCGAGTTAAAACCCAAGCGGCCGTTTCACTTGCTATGTAAACGCGGGCAGAAGGCAACATTGGAAAGTTAAAGAAATGTATCACGTTTAGGGAAGCAATACGGAGACATCAAAGGAAAAAAAAACTGAGGATAAAAAAACAATGGAACTGTTCAGCTCTTCAGCTGCATATCACCAAGCAGCACCTGAGACACTTTTTAAAATGTGCTTAAAATGATCATCCTTGTTTAAAAGATTTCTGTATCCTGCTATAAAAAAATGCCCAGGTTAAAGGTTCTAGAAATAATTACAATGAGAGGATCCATGCTTCATCACCTGAGAGTAAGAAAAAAAAACTAGCAAACGAAGATGAAAGTCAGAACTAGTTCATATTAAGTTTTTGTTTTTCTTTAGCATTATTGCATTTTCCTGTAATGTCTGAATAGACTCATCCAGCCAAACAGCTTTCATTTTTGCATTAACATAAATTAAAAACAGGGCACACAATCTTCTTGTCTGCACGGAACATGCTCAAAACCTGCACAATAGAAGTATAAAGAACGAGTCAACAAAACTGAACAATGGAAGTTATTCAAGTGTCGCTATTTTTTCATGTGTTTCATTACAAAACGCACGGTGAAATTTGGGAGGACTTAGTCGCACACAGCACTGTGCGATCTGTGTTTTGCCCCCTCTCTGCAGTGGGGCAACCCGATAGCTGTCGATTTAACCAGATGTCAGAAGAGGTGATAATGTTCACGCTTGACTGAACCGATGCTCCCACGTGGTCTTTGCAGCAATAAGAAATGTTTCACCAGGGGTCACCATGCTGTGACAGGTCAATTCCGGTCCTTAGCGGTCATCCATTATATATTTTTTTCAATGGCCCAGCCCTACAAACAGCGGTGGACACATGCTTCGTATGCACAACCTTCGTGTTAAGAGAAGAAGTCCAAAGCATTCAGTTACTGGATAATTACGGATGCTGTGCAGAACTTCATGGTTGGGGGATTAAGTTCATTACTTTTTTCATTACCCTCTAAAATGAACTATAGGATTCCAAAAGCTTTTACTCACCATGGGATGGAGAAAACAATGGTACTAAGAGTTAACAATAAATGCACCTCTCTCTAAGCGATTTCCAAAATTGCTACAGGAATGACATGACGGTGCAGTGCAAAATCTCTTCCCACAGGGCAACAGCATTTCAGGCCAGGGGACTAAAAAGAGAAGCTATCAAAAAAATGACATCCCCTGAAAGGCTGTTCCAACCTCCTAGTGAAACGCACATTAGGGCAAATTCCCACTGCAAAAGATGCATTGTGCCGAGATCGAGCATGAAACGTTGGTAGACACTGATCTGTAGTCGAGCTTGCCTGGAGACCATAGGGTTTGTATTGCACCCAGTCAGAATTAAAGCAATTGCTGGCACAGTGGAGATCATGAAGACTGAAACGAAGCGAGGTGCGTCCCGCTAGTTAAACAGAAATACGGATTTATCAGGAGATTGCTCGGTCGTCTTATTGCATAGATTTCTGGAGCAGGCTAGACATGGCCCCCAACGCAGTCTGCTCCAGGCCCCCAATGCAGTCTGGGCACGGCCCCCAACGCAGTCTGCTCCTGGCCCCCAACGCATTCTGCACATGGCCCCCCCTATGCAGTCCTATGTTTTCCAATTCCTGTCGAAAACATCAAGTCCCTGCACCGGTCCATGCTTGACTCATCATCAGTAAGTCGACACAAAGTTGAACTCTTCGACAAGGTGAATGCCAGGAGCCCCGGTCAGGCAAAATGCCCTCTGGGGACTGTTGCATAGGGGTGAGATTTGTTTTGGCTACAGTTGGATTTCATTCATATAGCTTGTTCTTTAGGGAGAGAGGCACTAATATTTTTAGGTAAAAGTGGGGTGTACTGCGTATTTTCTTGTTTCTGGTAGGCTAATGTGGCAAGGTTACTGCCAATTATCACAAAACCTGTGGCAACCCCGGGGCTTACGGATGGCAGATGCGGCAGAAGCCGCTCCCCCCTCAGGCACGGGGGCAGGTTCTTGAGCGACGGTACGTTCCCTCCCCAGCAATCAGCGGCATAGCTGAAACGCATCGGCTGATTGGGGAGGGGAAGAATAAAAGCCGGCAGACACAAGGAGAAGGGGGCGGCACTAGGGAAGCTACAGGTGAGCCCAAACCGAAAGTAGCGAATGCCGATCGGGAGAAACGTGTGCTCTGTCTTTACAGCTCCGGCCAGGAAACGGGGGAAGGCGAGTCCCGAGTACCTGAATGAGGAGGACGAGACTCCTACAACTAATTGCCACGGTTTTATGTCCCGATCCGGGACGAATTTCCGTTGATCTTCTTTGCTTTTTGCCCCGATCCGGGAGGACTTTCTTTAGTAATTTTCTGTGGCTTTATACCCCAAATCTGGAAGACTTTTTGTTGCGTTTTACGGCCGAATAAAGAAGCGGACTCGAATTACGAGTGGTCTCGATCATTTCCAGTGTGCATTCCTCTCTCTCTGTTGCGTG
>JAOYSI010039594.1:0-28545 GCA_025775065.1 Hiodon alosoides
CCCCCCCCCCCCCCCCCCCCCCCCCCCCCCCCCCCCCCCCCCCCCCCCCCCCCCCCCCCCCCCCCCCCCCCGGGACTTCATCGTGGGACCATCCTATTTAAGCATGTTAATTACAGCTTCCAAAATACCACTTTTACAGACAGAGACCTCTGCCCCCTTACCTCTCGGCCGCTTACAAATGATGCCATGGGTGCGGTTCTTGCAAGAGCCCGGTTTCCACAGGCCCGTGTTGCTCTGTATCCAGAAGCAGGTCTTGGCCGACAGCATGCTCAGGTTGGTGTCCTGCACCTCCCAGTTGGTGAACTCCACTTCCGTGCTCTCTGGCCACACTAGGCTGCCCCCTGCAGGTCACACACCCTTGTAACTGATCTATTAAAAACCTCCTGTACCATTTTACAGAGGCTGTCACTCTCACCTCTGAGGCGCACTGTACCCTACCCCACAGAGCTTGGGGCAGCACCCAAACCCAGTCAAACCGTGTTTTTTTTTTTGTACTTTACTGCTATGGTTGTTCTGAGTGAGGTCTCACTACAGTGGCAGGCGCTTGAGTGTCCCCTACCCTTTGGGTTGAAGGCCATGCCCAGCCAGGCTCCGTGGGCCTGATCCTGGTAGCCCTGGATGTGCTCCCACACAAAGCCGTTCTCCGTCTCGTCCACGATGGAAAGCATCTGGGCGCCCGCTGAAGAAATGAGAGGTAAACAGGCAGCGAAGCCATCAGATAGTGGAGCCCTGCTGCGGAGGCCAGACCAGCATGTTTCAGGGGCGTTCCCTTTGCTTACCCTTCCTGCAGGAGTCATGCGCCTCCTGGTGCAGCACGAGCCTCTCCAAATTAAAGGCGTAGCAGTTGTTGCGGAACGGCACCCATCCCAAGTTGCCCAGCGATTGGGGACACTGCCCTGGGAAGCTCCACTGATGGTCACGTGTCCGCCCTGAACAGGAGGGAGGCCAAAACGTTTGTCTGGGACAAGAATCACGCCCGCACGCACACACAAACATCAAAACACTGGAAAATAGAGGCAAAAGTGATTACCTGAGTTCAACTGACAAATGGCAGAGTTCATTTGTGTTTCACAAGGAATCACGGCCCATTGGCCTGTGCTGGTCATGTGACCACAACCCACTGCGCTGCTGGGCTCCCCATCCCGCCAGTCAGTGTATGTGACAGGGTCCTCGCCCAGCCAGGTGAAGCTCCGCCCCTGAAATGAACACGCAGAGCCAGTCAGACGAGACACGCACCTAGTAACAAAACCTTTACCACTAAAACCAATTACATCGGTAAAGCACCCATTTACACAAGGGACCTCATCGCTGACAAACATATTTTAGAATGCATTTCCATTAGGACGAATGTTTTTCATATAATGCTCATAAAATGCTCTACAGCACATAGAGTCATAATTATAGGATACCCAGCCAGGAGAGTGTGGTCACGTGACCCTCGACCTCACCCCGTTGTTGCGGAGTCCCACCCAGGCGGGCCCTCGCAGAGAGCTGAGCAGCAGGGTGAGGTAGGCTGCCTGGAAGGGGTCCTGCACCGTGGCCAGGGAGGCGCCGAGGGAGTCGCAAACGTGCAGCGCCCCGGTCCAATCCAAGCGCTTGTCCAGCACGCGGTACGAGACCCCGCCGAACTGCAGGGGCTCCGACACAGAAGGGGGCAGGGGGTCAGGGCCAGCAGCCACGGAAGGGTCTAGGGATAACGAAAACAGTGCACCAAGAACTGCGGTAAATCTGAACAAATAAAAAAGTACTTGAAAAACATTTATTTTTTAAATATAAAAAGGTATGAATAACTTCTTTTTTGTTTTATTGTTATATTATGTGATCATAAGCATGCTCTGGCATATCCACTAGAGGGTGACAGGAATGAGGGATTCCTCTGGTACTAGAATTCTAAACAGGAATACAAAGAATTTCATTCAGAATGGAAATCCACAGAGAAAGGCTCGTAATGTATTTTGTATACCAAATGTATTTTGTACAAATACAAAATTTTGTATTTTGAGAAGAATGAGCCATTGGCCGACCATGTGAAAAATTAGGTCGTGTGCCATGTGAACCCAGTCCTGTTACCTTCCAAAGTCCAGGTAAATGTCTGTTTCTGGTTTAATAACTGCTGCAGAAGAATAACTGGACCTGTTATAAGCCACCACCCATTTGTGTAATGGCAGACAGTGTTACGGACACTGTCGGTGACCTTGTTGGTTCATTTGTGTACCTTTACTCTTCTGACAAAGGAAGCCGTGTCTCTCCGCCTCGCAACCACGTGATGCCCACATGCCGGTGTGCCTCTCTGGGTTCCCATGAAGCACCACCACACAATTCGTCTGTCAGGTGACAGTGTTGACATAATCACGGTACAGTGTCACCATTCAACCAGCTGACATCATCATTACAGTAACACCTCATCATTGCTGCAGAACATTGTGTCAGAGTGGATCCCTACTTTTGTACATCAACACACAGTTCGCCAGTCAGGTATAAGTGCTGTATCGTTGTTCCTAAACTGTGCCATGTTATTCAGGCGGTTAGGCTTCCTCAGTGCCAGGGAAAACTATGATACAACTTGCCTGTTGGTCAGCAGTGACATCATTACCATCAGTGCACATCTCAGAATCAGTAGTGTCCTATGGTGGGGGGAATGGCAGTGGGAAATAGTAAAACAACCACAAAGAGAAGAGAAGAAAGAGGCGTACTGGAGTCTTGGTGAGCGGGAGGTTCCTGTGGGGCTCTCCTGGAGCCCAATTGGTGTAGCTGAGGGGCACTGACTCCGCCCACTGGAAGCGGCTCTCTGCATCGGATAGGCCAAGCCAGAGGTTGAAAGTGACGTTGGGCAGCAGAGTGGTAAGGAAAGCTATTGAGGACAAAAAAACAAAAAAAGCAAAAAAGCATTTAGTGTGTGTGTGTGAGAGCGTGCATGCATGTGTGTATGTGTGTTTGTGCGTGCGTGTGTGAGAACAGAACTGTGTGAAAATGTTAGGCATATTTATTGAAAAACAATTCTGTAAAGCGAAGATGCTTTAAAAAAATAATGAAATGAAAAATTTCTAAATATTAAAAAAAACAGTAAACAGCAAAAAAATAAAATTAAATAAAATCAATATTTGGTGTGAACTCCCTTTGCCTTTAACGGCATTAATTCTCTTAGGTACACCGTCATTCGGTTTTATATGGAAATCGGCAGGTAGACAGTTTCAAGCATCTTGGAGAACTTTCCACAGGTCTTCTACAGACTTTGGCTGTCCTGCTTGCTTCTGTCTGTCCAAGTACTCCCAGACAGCCTCAATGAAGTTGAGATCAGTACTCTGTGGAGGCCACAGCGTCTGTTGCAGAACTCCTTGTCCTTTTGTAAAATTAATCTTCTTTTGTAAAATTAATGCTTGGAAATCTACGAATTGCTCTTTTCTACTGACACACTACTGCAGAAGACAAAAAATAAACATCAAAGACTACATTTACGTACAAAAAGGCTAGGGTGTATGTGTGACAAGCGGAGGTGGGGTTTCAGTACCTTGCTCCAAGTGACTGGACACCACTGCTAGAACGGCGCTCTGAGACTCGCACTGCGCCTTGGCTCCGGTCCACGTGGCCCGTTTGGACTCCTGCTGTCCATACACCCTGAAGCACTGCAGGGAGACTGGCATGAGAGACTGTGCTGAGCGCACTGGACCCCTAACAAGGTCCTGGAGAACTGCTGAGTGCCCCGTTTGTCTCCTATAGCCGAGACCGCCTGAAAAACAGTGCACGGTAGCTGGAGGATTAAAACAGGGTGAAGATGAACCTTGTGGAGGAAGGGGGTCCAGCCGTTGGGACAGCCACCGGACCGAGTTCGAGGCGCCGGTGTGGGTGGGTCGGTGGCAGTGACGTTGACTTTCTTGCAGACATACGGCAGGTCTGTAGAGCACTTCTGGTCACCCCATCCTTCTGTGCAGGAGAGACGGGGACAATGGGTAACCACCAGAACACCCCTTGTCCACAACCCCCCATAAAAAAACGCTTAAACATCTTGACCGCTGAGGGCATCTGAATACTGAGGGCATAAGTGAGGCCGTTGAGAAACAAGTGTAACTGGGCCAGAACAAAAAGAACGACCTTATATGACTGTTGGTTTCAATGACCGCCCCAACTTGCGTCCCCTCCCAGCATGTTAACCTTGGCTGGCTGTCATGTAGACACACTTGCTGTCTCGGCTGACGGGACGTGGCTTCCCAGGGGCCCAGGACACGTAGTTGAGCACAGAGTGGTCAGACCAGCGGAAGCGCCCGTCATTCTCGTAGGTGTGCAGTCCCACCCACCAGTGCTGCCCCTCCCCCTTGGAGGTCTGTATGAGTGACGAGAGGACAAACAGTAATCACTGCTCATGCAGGCTGCAGCACAACACAGGAATAAGGGGCAACAGTTTTAGCTCTGTTGTTACATCGTACGTCCACATGGTGGCCATATGTTGCACGTTACACTCAATGCACTCCTTCGACTCAACAATAGATGTAGTTGTAGACAGTGAGCTATATCCTACTGTGCAGTTTTAGTTAGGGGCAATCAGTTGCAGCCAGGGGCAGGGAGTTGTAGATAGGTTGGAGTAGGCAGGTACACTGAGTACTATGGTACTTTGAGGTCCCGCACCTTGCTCAGGTACTGTGTGAGGAAGGTCTGCTCCTCAGGGGAGTGCACAGAGGCCAGGGAGGACTGGAACCAGGAGCAGATTCGCTGAGCCTGATTCCAGGTGGAGCGGTGGTCGAAAAACTTGTAAGATGCCTCCAGGAATGTCACCCACTCCTTAGAACCCATATCTGCGGAAAGAGGCAGGGCGAAGGGCAGAGAGGAAGAGCGTGGTGGCGGAAGTGAAGGGACAGAGAGGAAGAGCGTGGTGGCAAAAGTGAAGGGGCAGAGAGGAAGAGCGTGGTGAAGGGGCATAGAGGAAGAGCGTGGTGGCGAAAGTGAAGGGGCAGAGAGGAAGAGCGTGGTGGCGAAAGTGAAGGGGCAGAGGTAAATTTAAAAGCACTCACTGAGAGTCTGAGATCAACATTATTAGATGTCAAAACACTCTACAGAGTGGAACCAACTAATTTTTTTCAGACTGACCTTCCTCTGGCTCCTTCACAACCGTTCCTGAAAACACAAAACAACAAAAAAACTTTGAATGATACATAGACAGGGGACAGGGGCAGTGCGACTTGGCACAGTGCTGCGCTGCAGGGTTGAGCCGCGATTTTATAGTGAGGGAAACACACAGCGTTGGGTCAGGCGCTGCCAGGTGTGCAGGGAGCTGCGTTACCTTTAGGGACCTTGCAAATCCAGTCCAGCTCGGCCTCGCACTGCATGGCCTGCCACTGCATGGTCCCCAGATCGGTCACCGCGCACTGGCGGATGTCGTAATCGTAGTAGTTGCGCCCAAAGTTATGGTAGGAGTACTGTGTGAGAGGAGGGACGGGCAGCAGTGAGCACTGATTGCCATCCAGAGAACAGGCAAACAAGCGGACATCTGGCAAACGCCGACGATGTCCGCACCAACTTCATACAATTTTTTGGAAGGGCAGCAATACTGGGACCACCCAAATCAAACAGCAGAGAGTCCACCCCCAGCAGCCGCAGCGACTCACCCCCAGCCCATCGCTCCACTTCCAGCTGCCCTTGTCCCCGGGATTCCTGCGGTTCAGCCCGATCCAGAAGCAGTGCTGCTCGTGGTCCTCTGCCTCCCTGCGGGGGCCAAAGCACCAGCTTCAGGGTTAGCTTGTTTTGCACTCACTGGGCGGCGTGATGCTGCGGAGAGCAGGAAAGGCGGCGGGAACGCCCACCCAAAAGTCTCGTGGAGGACCTGCGAGACAAACTGCTCCTCGCCGAAGCTGCCGATGCTGAGCAAATGGGCGCCGAACTTCCTGCAGTAGAGGTGAGCCTGCAGCCAGTTCAGCCTCTGGTCCGGCTGGGGGAAGTGGAAGACCTGACGAAAGGGGGCGTGTAATGACATCACATCCTGCTCGCAGTGATTGAACTGAGCCCTCAGCTATTTTTGCTACTGCAAAACTATGTAAGAGCTAAAGGGCTGAGGTTCAGTCATCAAATGCAAAACAAATGCAATACAAAAATATGTTTGTAGGCAAGACGCCACTTCTCATAAATCCTCACATCTGTAAATGAAGGGTAAATTGACGATGATCTATATTTAGTTTGAATCAGTTTAACCCTTTAATGAAAGAGTGGCTGGCTATACCTTGTAGCAGTGGCGCAGGCTGCTGCTGCTTTTCCAGCCCTGAGGGCAGGCTCCGGTCAGGCTGGGCGTAGGGGCCGGCGCCGGGGGCTCAGGGCTCAGGGCTGTGTCCAGGCTGAGACGGCAGATGTACTTGGCCTGGGTGGTGCTGCAGTCCTTCACCTCCCACAATCCTGTTGCGTAGCCCGTTGCTAGGACAACACATCCACCCTTACTGAAGCCTGTGGTGGGAGGAGTGGTGGTGTGAAAAGCCCAGCTGATTCTCCACACACAGAATTACATAGCTGGCCGGACAGGGGTCTTGCCTACCTGGCTGGTCCCTATTCCAGTTGGTGTAAGAGACCTCGTCCCCACTAAGCCAGCGGAAGACGCCCGTGTGGTTCTGGTCCTGCAGCGCGGTCCAGAAGAAGTCCCTGGACCGACCAAACACCAGGCTGCTGACGAAGGCCTGCTCAAACCTGACATTGCCAAAGAATAGAGATCAGTTAACCTCCACACAACGGTGGCCTTAGCAGCCTGGGAAAAACCCAAGCCAGGGTCAGATCTCGCACATCAGGGGTATAGTGGTAAAGATATTGCACTTCTAACTATTGGTTAGAGTCCTAGGAACTGTAACCATGACACCTGGTTGGAGCGCAGGGGCTAACTGTAAGCAGCTGAGGGACCTCTCTGTTTGAAGCTTTTCGCGGCCTGACCTGTTGGTGATGGTGACCAGGGTGGCCTCATGGTTCATGCAGGCCTTTCTTGCTTCCTCATACGGCAGTGGCTCCTCCCCCACCCAGTAGCAGGATGGACTGTGCCACCTCCAACCCTAAAAATGGTAGACGGTTACTAAAGGGTCATGGTACGGTCCGAAACTGGCCTAAAGAGGGCCAAGACGATGCCAACGATGCGTAACAGGGCACAAAATTAACGTTGCGGCAGCTCACATGGTTCCGTCTTCATTTGAGCTGAACACATGTATGCTGACGTTGAAACACTAAATATTTCTGCTTTGCTTTGCTTCCATCAGCGATGGAGCCAGAACACAGCAAGTTGAGACATAACAAGGGGTGGGTAGGCAAAGCTATTTGCAGACGTGTATGAAAACACAGCTGGCGTGGAAAAGGTCAGGGGGATGAATGTGTGAGTGTGTGTGTGTGTGTGTGTGTGTGTGTGTGTGTGTGTGTGTGAGTGATTCATTCCAGCTTTAAGCAACCTTGACAAGAAGGGAGAATAATAAGGTCTTCCAGCTGACTGGGATCCCATGGTCAGCCATCCATGGCTCCTGATCTGTCTCCTATTGATGACCTCACATTGAGCTAGAGGTTGTGAAAATTCTCCCGCTGAATAATCGCCTGAAAACGAACAGTGCTGTTGTCTCTCAAGTGTCGCATAGTTATTATGTGATACATATGAGTACATACAAACTGATGGCAGCCATTCACTTACTGAGTGTGTACATGTTAGCTTTTGTTGTCTCTTGACATTAGGTGAGTTGTAGTTCTGTCTCTCTACTGGCTCCTTTGTTCATGAAGAAGAAAGAGACAGAAGCATTGGGAGGAGAGAGAAAAAGGAGTACTGAGGAAGTATGGGAGAGTGAAACAGAAAAAGAGAAATTGGGAGAGTTCGTCTGAGTGCCAAAGCCAGTTCACATGTAGTTCATAGTAACAAACTGGCTAACGGTTTCTATTTTTTAAATGTGCACTTCGGTGAATTGGCAATGCAACATTCATTTTTCAATGCCAACAAACCCAATTCAATTGAAATTCTTTTTAAACCAAGCGAGAGAGAGAGAGAGAGATTGAGAGAGGGAAGGGTAGAGAAGTTGAGACTGATTTACCAGATGTGTGGAGTGTGGCAATGAGCCGTGCAATAACCTCCTTCAGTGGAGTGAAGTAATGCATGTGTGTGTGTGTGTGTGTGTGAGTTTATACACGTGTGTGTGTTTGTGTGTGTGTGTATACATGCGTGTGTGTGTGTGTGTGTGTGTGTGTGTGTGTGTGTGTGAGTTTATACACGTGTGTGTGTTTGTGTGTGTATACATGCGTGTGTGTGTTTGTGTGTGTGTATACATGCGTGTGTTTTTATACGCGTGTGTGTGTGTGAGTTTATGCGCGTGTGTGTGTGTGTGAGTTTATACACGTGTGTGAGTTTATACACGTGTGTGAGTTTGTGTGTGTGTGTACATGTGTGTGTTTTTATACGCGTGTGTGTGTGTGTGAGTTTATACGTGTGTGAATGTGTGTGTGTGTGTGAGTTTATACACGTGTGTGAGTTTGTGTGTGTGTATACATGCGTGTGAGTTTATACACGTGTGTGTGTGTGTGCGCGAGTTTATACGCGTGTGTGTGTTTGTGTGTGTGTGTGTATACATGTGTGGTGATGGGGTACTTTTAAATATTTATGAAATGTAGCTAGTGTCCAGTGCTGACAGTAAGCAGCTGGAGAGAGGGCAGCATGACACTGCAGGGATCTCTGAATAGAGCCATTGTGTGGGGGAAATGGTGGGAGAGAGAGAGGGAGGGAGAGAGAGTAAGACAGAGAGAGAGAGAGAGAGAGAGAGATTAAGACAGAGAGAGGGAGGGAGGGAGAGAGAGTAAGAGAGAGAGAGAGAAAGATAGAAAGGGAGAGAGAGAGAGGGAGGGTTAAAGAGAGAGAGAGAGAGAGAGAGAGAGAGGGAAGGAGGGAGGGAGGGAGGGTTAAAGAGAGAGAGCGAGAGAGAGGGAGGGAGAGTGAGGGATAGAGGGGGAGAGGAAGGGGGGGACAGGAAATCTGTTTCTTGAAGGCACAAGCAACACGTGGCGGGCACACACAGAAATACACACAAAAACACACCATCCCACTCTCACACAGACACATGCAAGCAAACATAGACACACAGAGACACACAGACAAACGCACACGCACACGCACACGCACACGCACCGGTTTGCAGCCGTGGTCCTGCTTCTGTCCATCGGCCCTCTGGGACTGTTTCTTACAGATGGAGGGCAGGGAGAGGTTACAGGGACTGTCGTTCCAGCGCCCGTCCTGAACATGGAGAGAAAAATGAAACCGACTGGGTGCACACAGTTACCATGATGCTGATAGCATACTCGTAAACGCGACTGTACTGCCTATGAACTGCAATTTAACTAGACTAAGAAAAACCCTTTTCTTTGGACCAAGGTAACAGACAGTGAAGGACAAACTCCTGCTAATGAAAGTTCAGGTTCAATGTCTTGTGCCAGTTTTTTCAAAGAAATGAAGCTTTCAAGTTAATATTAATCTGCAGGACAGGGCCCACTCACAGGTCCCCAGACGGTGACGCAGTCCTCTTGGGTGTTGCGAAAATTGTTGGGCTCGAAGGGGTGCCAGTAGGTGAAGATGACGGGTGTGCGGTCCGACCACTCAAAGTTCATCTGCATCTTGGTGTCGTGCAGCCCAATCCAGAGTTCGTCCACATCTGGTGCAGGAGAAAGAGAGGTCCGTTCCGATCCAAACCATGTGGCGTGCGGTACGTAGAGAATTTGGCTAGGACACATGCTTGTTTCATTCACAACAGCAGATGGTGTAGCAGCTAAAAGATGCAACTTGTAAATAGCAGCTGTGGTGACCTTGATCCGGACTGTAGAACACTTAATATGAATAGTGCCAGTGACAGCGAATGCACGTCTGCCAAGCAATTAAATGATATAAAAATGACATTTGTGCGGTTGGAGTGGGAACGGGGCAGACAGAGGTCAGGGGATGGAGTGGGCCCTCCTCACCTCTCTTCAGGTTCTGGTTGATGAACTCCAGCTCCGGCAGGGTGTGGATGCTGACCAGGCTGGCCTCCATCTTCTGGCAGGTTCTCTGCGCCTCCTCCCAGCTCATCTTATCCGCCGTCAGCCGGTAGCAGCCCGCCTGGAAGGACTGCCAGCCGACGTCGCACTCCCACCGCTCCTCGTCAGCCCACGAGTCTGTCGGGGGTTACAGCAGAAATAAAATGGCATCCTGAAGCATCCCGCGCACTACAGGCCGCGATAAATGGGCCAGGGGCTGGGCAGGGCCAAACGTCATCTGAATCTTTGTTCTAATTCACATGTACACTCTGACACATCTAGCTGCCACATGTTTGTCCATGTGTCCAGGGCAATTTGACCCCACAGCCAGAATATTTGAAGACTGTTGGAAACAGTGGAAGGTTTGGGTAGTTACTTTGCAGCGTCAGTATGGGATGTTAAACCTGTGGTGAAAGGATGTGAAACCTGTGGTGAAAGGATGCTAAACCTTTGGTGAAAGGGTGTTAAACCTGTGGTGAATGGGTGTTAAACCTGTGGTGAAAGGATGTTAAACCTGTGGTGAAAGGATGTTAAACCTGTGGTGAAAGGATGCTAAACCTGTGGTGAAAGGATGTTAAACCTGTGGTGAAAGGATGTTAAACCTGTGGTGAAAGGATGCTAAACCTGTGGTGAAAGGATGCTAAACCTGTGGTGAATGGGTGTTAAACCTGTGGTGAATGGGTGTTAAACCTGTGGTGAATGGGTGTTAAACCTGTGGTGAATGGGTGTTAAACCTGTGGTGAATGGGTCCAGGGTGGCATTGGGCCTCTTCTTGCAAATGTAGGGCAGGGCCATAGAGCAGTCGCGATTCTGCCAGCGGCCAGACGTCTCGGTTCGGATCACAGCACAATTCTCTTCCTCCGCGTGGTTTGGCTGGTCTGTGGCGGGAAGGCAGATCATAAACCATGCGAAATAACCCCAACCCAACATCAGTGATCGCTGGGGCCTGGAAGTTTTTTCATTTTGAAAGGCCTGGTAGGCTCACTCACCAGACTCCCAGTTGAGGTACTTGAGGGGCGAGGAATCTGCCCACTGCCAGCCCCCGTTGATGTCCAGGTCGTTCAGGCCGATCCACAACGCTGCGCTGTAGCCTGTTAGCAAACCTGAAGACGCAGAAAAGGGTCTCACTTAAACACTTAAAACGCCCAACACGTGGATTCATCAGAAAAGAGAAACGGTGGAAAAAACTTTCTGTAAACGAGTTGCCAAAGCAGTTGGTTGTGTGTGTGTGTGTGTGTGAGAGTTTATACACGCGCGTGTGTGTATGTGTGTGTGAGTTTATACGCGTGTGTGTGTATGTGTGTTTGTGAGAGTTTATACGCGTGTGTGAGAGTTTATACGCGTGTGTGAGAGTTTATACGCGTGTGTGTGAGTTTACGCGTGTGTGTGTGTTTGTGTGCATGTGTGTGAGTTTATACGCGTGTGTGTGTTTGTGTGCATGTGTGTGTGTTTGTGTGAGTGTGTTTGTGTGTTTGTATGTGTGTGTGTTTGTATGTGTGTGTGTGTGAGTTTATACGCGTGTGTGTGTGTTTGTGTGAGTGTGTGTGTGTGTGTGTGTGAGTTTATACGCGTGTGTGTGTGAGTTTATACGCGTGTGTGTGTGTGTTTGTGTGAGTGTGTGTGTGTGTGTGTGTGAGTTTATACGCGTGTGTGTGTGTGTTTGTGTGAGTGTGTGTGTGTGTGTGTGTGTGTGAGTTTATACGCGTGTGTGTGTGTGTTTGTGTGAGTGTGTGTGTGTGTGTGTGTGTGTGTGTGTTTTGTGTGTTTTGTGTGTACTCACCGTTAATGTACGTCTGCTCATGCACTTCAGTGATGCTGAGCAGGTCGGACGCCTGTTGTCGGCAGCTCGCTCGAGCCTCATTCCATGACAGGGTGGACTGTAAGTTGAACTGGTAGCAGCTGTCAGTCACCCGGTCGATGTCCCAGAAGGTCTCACAGTCGTTGCCTTGGGACAGGGGAAGTAGAGTCAAAACATAGAGAATTGAAGGCTGTGATTCTGCCACGTGGTCTTAACGGGGTGACCTTACATAACAAAAAATAAAGCAGTACCGCAAAACACCAGAGAGGGAGTGACTCACTCTTAATGGGACAGAAGCCCCAGCGCTCATCTGCGCCGTAGTCATAGGTGGTGGCACACCACAGGTGACCGTCCTCGCGCCCTTTGCTGGTGCAGCTGTGGAACCACTGCCCGTCGTACAGAAAGGGCAGGTAGCAGGGGCGGCCATGAGCGTTGCCCTGGATGGTATAAATCTCTGGAGGGAAGAGTAAGACCAAAGTCCCAGGAAATGTCCTTAAAGCGCTCCGTTGCATCCAATTGCTATTTACCTACGCATCAAACCAAAACATTTAATCTTTACTGAAAAATCTCCCGAGCGTTTAGCATTGCCTTTCCTTTTTAATAATGTTGACCTTTAATAGAATGTCGAGCCAAATCATTTGTTGATTCACTATGATTATTCAATTATTATTATAATTTGACTAAAGTTTGATCAGAATTAAATCTAAAATAAAGTGAGCTAATGTGTTAACTCTGCATGTCCAATGCCATAATACAGCAATTCCAGGATTAATATACTTCTTTTATAATAAAGACGTATTTTGTTTTATCAGTCAAGACATTTTTCATATTTAATGAACATGAACACATATAACCTTTTAAATGCCAATTGTGAAACGCTCATGGACATTTCATTCAGTGTATTTTTAAATAAATGTGGGAATGTGCACATATGTTCTGCCCATCTGGCATTAATTACAGAAGGGAGGCGTGTGATTGACTGGGGTTGGCAATGAAAACATATTGGCAGTTCAGTTATGGTAGCACAGAGAAACGCGACCTACCGAGACAACCGACTCCGTCTCCCTCCCAACGCACTTTGAAAGGACAGACCATGGCTCGTTGTGCAGTAAATACGGGGTTTAAACCATCTACATCAAGTCCTCCTAATCGAGACGCAGGAAAATCTCTGGGCGTAGACAGGTTTGGGCAAAGCTATGTTAGCAATCACTAACGGATATGACTAACCTTTCAGTTGCATCAGATGTGTAATGGTGATTGAATAATTTACTCACTAAAATACTTTAACCCCGACCAGCCCGATACTCCGGGCCTGACTGCTGATTGTCAACACTCAGCCTGGCTTTGTCTTGTCCCATTGTGTCTCTGTCAACTAATTAAAGGAACAGTGTTTCTTTTTAAAAACTCCTATTGGTTATTTTTGCTATCCTGCACATAGCAACACGCCCTTCAACCAGGGGCTTGTCGTAACAAACATGAGCTATTTAATCCAAATGTATAACAAGCGACTGTATTTATTTTATAATCATTAAATGCATTTTTAAAATACTGAACGTGTTAGCTTTACAAAATGATGAAAGCATGAACAAACTTTACATTAAATAAAATTTTTACTTAATGAACCTAATATATTGCAATGTAATTAATCTTCATATATATATATATAGGGTTGGAAATAGTGGTCATGAATAAGCTAAAGTTCAGCTTTTAAGCAAGTGTAGGCACTGGAATGAAAGTTAGTTTGGTATGAAATCTCAAAAGCCAACAAAGGGCCCAGGCGTTGCCACGGCAGCTACCAGATTCCTCTGGACTGGAAAGGATGAACAGGAGACTAATGAGGGGGTGGGGAGTTTGAGTCTGAGTGCACATGTGATGTAACCACGACCCAGGTTACATCATATCGCTCCTCAGGCATTCTGTCGCAGAAAACAGGGCGGCGCACTATTGCTCAGCAAAAGAGGAAGTAAAGTGTGCACAATTCCCCAAACTATTTCCCACTGTGTGTCCGCGGCAGTCTGGCTAATGTCGGCGGCATATGTAATGCTGCTTCGACTTCGGTGGCAGTCTTTAAAAACCCCATGTGCTCACCTCGCTGCCCCAAAAGAACAAGTTCAGGTGGGGGGGAAGGAAAGGGGGAACGGGGGATGATGGCGGCTGGGATGCTGTTCCTGTTTCAGGGGTGTCTGTTTTTAATTGCATTCAGGCAAAGAAGCAAACTTGATACCCGCCGGTCACCCTGGTTGTAGGTTCACTTAATGTTTCACTAGGAGTTCATGCACTGGCCACACAATGTTAGCAAACCCTATGCAACATTTGCTCTGAAGCTGGAAACTAATGCAAAACCAGCATGATATGCAGTGAGGGAAATTGGGCAGCCCGCAAACATTTATTTAGCACAAAAACATGAGTGAGCTAAATAAAACAGCGGCTTTCACGTTGGCAGATATCCCTGAGCCACAACCTATGGAACGCTGTTTTATGGAACCGTCCCATCAAAACCTCTAATTTTACCTTCCTTACCCCACTGATTTTGTATTATGTAGTGTAAGCTACCAGCACAAACCCAAGTGGCCATAGGGCAAAAGCAAAGTTCCCCAAGTCTCCCTGTCATTAGCATTTAACACTAAAGGACACAAAGCATGGTACAAGAGGTTCAGTGCCGATTGGAGAACATCAGGCCACACTACCCTGGGCAGGGCTCAGACAATTTTTTTGCCCCCACGTTGGGAGTCCCTGACACTGTTGACAAACAACACCACCCAGGATTCGAACCAGCAGATTTATATCACAGGACTGGGCTCGGATGCGTGCCTTTACCAACGTAGCCACTCGAGCGGGAGTCTGCTGATTAAAAAGATAGCAGCTGCAAAGCGTCTATATTTCTGCTAGCAACAATAATCACTTGAGCCTAAAAGCCGCCGTACATGTGAAAACCAAGGAGGAGTCCAGTCCAGCTCTCAGCGGGCGCAGACCTTCGTCTTACCCTTGTAAGGCTTGGCGCACAGGTCCTGCTCGTCTCCGTACAGCTTCCAGCGCAGTGCCTCGCCTGGCTCCACCGTGACAGGGTCCCGGCTGGCGTTGGCGGCTGCAGAAGGGGAGGGCATATGGCGGTTGAGGCTCTCCAGCACCAGCTTGCAGTGCCAGTTCCAGTGCACCCTGGGGGGCTCGCGGTCGCAGACATAGGCGCCCAGTGTGCCCTCGCTGCCTTCGCCCACCGCCAGACCCAGGCACACGGCGGCGCCCAGGTTGTAGAGTCGCGCGCGTGACACCCACTTCCACCTCTGCCTGCTTTCCTGGCAGGCGCTGGACACAGTTAGGGTAGTGCCCTGCACGCCAAGGCAGCCCTGCGCACCCTGGTGGTAGAAGGCAAACGTGCCTGGGTCCAAGGGATCTGTGGAAAGACAGAGAGGGTAAACCTTGCAGTGAGCCAAATTGAACCTTCATTCTGACGTAGGTTATTCGATTTTTGCTTCGACTTTGGCAACGCTACTTTGGTATTGTGCTAACAGTCTGAAATTGAACTGAAATGCATTGACAAGAAAAAGAGAAACAAAATATCCTCATCAGGACAGACTTCCAGTGTTGCAAGATAGAGAGAGAGAGAGGGAGAGAGAGAGAGAGGAAAAGAGAGGGATGAGTGGGAGGAGAAAGAGGCCATCTTCATCAAGACTGTGATAGAAAAAGACACTTCATGCTTGATGGCGTTGGTATTACACCAATTAATAAGATCAAGCATACAGACCACCTGTTTTTTTCAGGGTATATAAGCCAGGGAAATAACTCACATCAAGTATCCGCCTTTTAAAATTGACTTAACAGTATAAACTAAACCATGGCTCATTATCCACACATGCAAACCCTTCTATGGGCACAGACAATGTGGAGCACAGATCCTGTACATGGCAATGCACTGTAGTGGCACTACAAAGGGGGTACACACACCCTTAAAGCCATACTGTATAAGGCCTCCAGAGAGGATCAGTCAGTAAAGGTGCTCGCCCGAGTGCAGACTGAGCCCTATGAGCAGTCTGAGTCTCACGTCACTCGCCGATTGTGACCGGGAGAGTGCGGTGATGGTGCACAACGAGTTTCTCTCAGCTCGTACTGACTGGTTCCCACCAGCGCTCCCAGGGGCGCCTGTGGGCCTACAGTACTGTCGCGAGGGATGTACCTCTCGTACAATGGGTGCTGAATCTCTCAAGAAGGCTTTACGGCCTGCAGAGTCTAAAAAGACAGGATTCCTGTTGACGAGCCACAAAGTAAGGCTAAGGGGCTTTCTGCCTAAATTTTCTACGAAACCAAACCTATTCTAAAAACCAAAAATCAATACAGATGGGAGACGCATTCCATTCAGCCGTGGGTTTTTGCACCCTTCCACAAATATGTCCTGCGTGAGTGTGACTTGGTGGTGTGAGACAAGCCATTGTGGAGTGCGGAGTGAGCATTAATGTGTTCCGAGGGAACACCTCGCTTCAGTGAGAATACTGCTCAACCGCAATTTTACAGGGTATTGGCATGATTGACACATGCTCGCTGTGGACACAGTAGATCTGGTGATGACACAAAAGCCTTCTGCAAAGCATTTAACGCATTGTAAGAGATGGCGTGGGACAATCACTATATAGGGCCCGAAGACAAAATTACGCCAGGACTTACAGGGACCAAAAGTCCAGTTTTCATAATGACATATTTTTAGAAGAACTCTTTTCTCAGTCACATATATTACACTCATCTGCCGCAATAGTTAAGGATTAACGGGTTCCAAGATGCCTTCTCAACACCACGGCTGTACTGTCGCCATTTGCCAGTTTAGCATCGTTAGCTTGCAAAATTCTCCTTTTGCAATTCTGATTTGAGCTCTCTCGTCAGCGAGCTGCGTTTCCCCCACAGGCGTATTATACATTTTAAACACACGACTGGGCAAACAGGCCTGGACAGAGGCAGGTGAAGAGCCAGCCATCTGACCGATCTCATCCTGTAGGCCTGCAGATAGGGGCTGGCCACCAGCCACAAGGACAGGAATGTGGGGAACCAAGCCCTTCACACTTACTGAAGCGCGTGTTGTTTTTCTCCTGGCCTCAGTCCTTTCGTTTTCTTCCCTTTTTCCATCTCTGGGGGCAACGGGAGATTGTGACCAGAGGGGGAAATGTGAAGGAAAGTGTCCAAGACTGATTTACTCAAAGTTAGTTAGTTAGTTAGTTAGCAGTTTTAATACGGCAATTCGAACACTGCTGAATAATGTTTGTAATTAACATGCTTCCAAAGCACAGGCGTCTCTACTGCGGTGATTAAACAACGTGATTTTAAACTATACAGCCACTTCACAGAGTGCAGCTGAAAACGTACGCTTCGTAGACGGAAAAGAAAAAAAGGAAAAAAAAAAACCCAAATAGTGTTCGTAGTTGTACCCCGGGGAAGGAAAAAGCAACAGAAATAAAGGCCCCGGCCATTCCTTCTCCCAGGGCCCCTTTGAGGAGCAGGAAGTGAGAAGGTGGGGCATTTCAGGCAGTTTGGCAGCGGCTGCCTCTTGATCCCGGGCTCCTTTACTCAAAAAGGGGCGCCGTTGCACTCCAGACCTTTTCATGGCATTTAGTTCCTCCAAAGCGGCCGCGCTTTCAGAGCTGGGATCGTAACGAGTAAGACATTCAACGCAGCCCGTGACAAGCAGAAGTAAAGGGGACCGGAGACGGAGACGGAGACGGGAGGGTTTTCTTTATTAACGAAAATTGTAATCCGACCCCTCCTTTCCAGCATTACTATGTGGGCCCTTTAAGCCTCTCTCCTCATAGCTTTAAACACTATTGTCAACCTAGCGGCTGCTAAATTTAGCTAAGCCTTCAATGGCCACGCAGATCTACAGAGCTCGGTCTCGGCCTGCTTACACTGGAAAGGATTTGTGCTATACAATCAGATATAATTACAATATACGTCTGCGCATATTTCATTGTTGTACCCAGTTGTTAAGTGAAAACCCCTTATTTAAGAGGCAGAGGGCAGGCTTAAAAAACGTGTTTACTGTCATCTAATTGTGATGCAGTCAAACTGTAATTAAAGCCTTACTGTTTTCTGGCAAAGGCGTACCTATTAAAATAGTCCGAACAGGAAAAGGGAACGAGAGGGGAACTTTATGAGGATGTGTGGCCCTCATTTGAATGTGAAGTAGAGTCATCTCTCATGTAATGTGCAGAAACCTATGCAACGCAATATTAGACTTGACTAATCACAGCATTCCCCTAAATAAATCACAAGAACGTGATCTACTGAATTGCAGTGTGACTCGGTCAACTATGGGAAATTTGTCGATTTTGACCAAATTCTATTGTTCACACTCAATACACATCAGTGAATACACGATCAAATCAAAATAAAGCCAAAATGTATCAAATTTGAAGGGAAAAAAAACAAAAAACTATTTCCCTTTGGACATATATGACATAGCACATACTACTGAATGTGTAAAGGTCAGAATGGGCTACTTTACAGACCTTATTCCAAGGCTGGCTGTGATGGAGTTGACCAAAGAGCATGCTAACTGGTGTCGTGGTGGCAAATCGGTCATTCAACAGATCCTGATCACATGGCTAGTCTTTTAAAACACCCCAGTTCAAGTGTGAGTTCACAATTTCAATCAGATCTTCCAGTAAACAGCAAATAATCGATATGAATATCAACAGGCAGAATGATACAAATTGCCATTTATAAGAAAACAACAGCGAATTGTTCAGTTCATATATGAATTACAACAGCTCTCCGAGCATGAGCGTTTAAAGTCTATTTCTGTGACAAAACACTCAGGCTACTTCCCATTTGCTCCTCCGGATCACTTTTGTTCTGCTGTTAAGGGTCTATTCTCTGACTACGTGGACAGCAACATTGTGAAATCCTTTTGGCCGTGGCCCGTTTCCAGCGAGCTCTTTTAACACACGGTGCACTGTTACGAGTAGTTTACCCAGCCGGACTTTCTCATGCTGTGAGGGGTAAACAAATCTTTTGCCGCCTGAGTGAGTGAAGCGTGTTCTTGTTATCGTTCCAATTACACCTCAGGACCCATTCGGATTTTGTACATAAATGAGTGAGCACGATTTGTTAGAGCAAAAGCAACAAAACGACTGAAAAGAACCAAACTGAATTCATATGAAACAAACAAAGATGATTTCATTTGGTTAATGCTACAATATCGCACTGTAATACAAACGTGGCTTTCTTTCTCTGGATGCATATACAAACACTTAATTATGTATTATCCCTGGGGACAATTTGTGTAACTGTACTTGCCCTGTCAGAGTCAATGCACTTAGGAATCACTTTAGACCTACAGGATGTATTCAAATTGATGTCAAGTTCACATAAATAAATAAAATACCAAACACTAAACAAAATACAACTATGATATTTACTCTGATTTAGCTGCAACATTAAATTATCTTACCTAACTGGTAATCTGCTTAGGCAATATGACAGCACACTAACAACAGCACTACATCAGAATGACTGAGAAAGCATTGATATCACAAAGAACCAACAAGTAATGGCACCAACATCCCCCTTCTATTCAAAGTGTTTCAGATAGCCAAGTCTGCCATTAGTTTTGGATTTGTCATTTGCTAGTAAACAGTGAGACAAAGGTCTTCCTTTTATCTTGACCACAGTCTTCAGAGTTGTTACCTAAAATTTCAGTGAACGCAACCTTCGTCTGATGCTGATACCGGATAACGCAGACTGATAGGCGGCATTGATCCCTGTTGAACCAGGCCTCGAGCCTCTGCAATCCGACGTAATCTGCAAACGCCACTTCAACAGCAGACAAAAGATCCACAACTTGATGAGTTACCTGAGAGCAAGCAAACAAACCTGGACCACTACAGATGTCTTCTTCGATTGTTAGACAAACAAATTACTTTAGGGCTTCTCAACCCTCTTTCTCAACCTTATCGCTCTCTACGGTTTTATCTCCTTTGAGGACCGCTTAAAGTAACAGTAAAAATTAAAGCCGTTTCAGCTGTTGTCTATCTTATGTTACCGTGGGGGCCGTGGGAAGTTTATAATCAAATGGCTTTGTTGAAAGAAAAAAAAAATAGCGGTGTAGAGAAGGGGAAATAGTTGATGCGACGGTTAAGCCTGCCTGGCTAACAGAGGCCGATCAAAGCGAGGTCGAAGAGAGGAAAGTGAAGCACGCAGCTTCTTCTCGACAGCCAGCCTGTTTCTGTGTTTTTTTTTGATCACGGCTAACGAGAAGCCGCTTTTGCAGGGATAAATCGAGAAACACGGCTACCGCGTTCAGCATATGTTTCGACGCAAAAAAATATCCAGAACTCCAGAAGAGACACATGGATATTTTCACTTGCAATGGTCCCAAAGGTTTAGTTCCAACTTAGCGTGTGCCTGTATTGTAGCCATTTAACACAATCACACTATTTTGTGATTTTTATTATGTTTTTGCATCAGAAGATAGTGGCGAAAGATGGACTTACGGCCCAGTCCTAAATTTGCTAAACAGGGGGATGACAACAAAGGCTTCTTTACATCCTAGCCATTTATACAGCTGGATATTTACTGAAGCAATTCGGGTGAAGCACTGCTGTGATCTAAAGCAGCTCCATGTGAGTTACAAATCTGATAACTCTAAAACAGAGTAACCTTATGCATTTAAACATTGGATTCAATCTCACAGAGCGTTTGGGACTAAGGAGAAACTAAAAGAGACATTTTCCTAAAAATGCGGGCACAACACTCAGTTTTAAATTTCGTTTTGCAAGGGGTTTCCTGTGGGGAACTTCCGTTTTGGGGAAATTTGGGTCAAAATTCCGGATCGGTGGCTGACTGCTTTGCAGTCTTAAAATGGTCCTGTATTTGTTTTAGGCTGGTCATATAAATGTTTTTTTCAGTATGGGAATCCTGTAGCACAATCTAAAACCAACCAGTCAGTGCTGTTTCACCGTAGACCTGACCAGACTGGAAAGCGGAGCGAATGTCCGACAGGCTGCAGTGAAATTAAACACCTGGCAACAACGGGGGCGGTTTTTATGCTGAGCTGTCGCTTCAAGTCCTGACCGAACTTTCAATAAAAACCTAAACAGAATTTTTCAGTGCTGGGCAGCCCTGGGAGCCTTCCGCATGATGTACAAATCCCAGCTCGCTTTGGGAAAATGCTGGCACCCCCCGCAGCACCAACCCGGTTTCCTGCCCGAGAGAGGCTTAAACCTACAGCCAAGATCAACGGGTGAGGAAAGCCAAGGGAAGCATGGTCTGCTTTCGGGCCTGGTCCGGCCTGGCCTCAGCCTTTGGTACAGCTTGTGCAACACCAAGAAGAGCCCAGACACTCAGGGGGAGGGAATGGAGGTGTCTGGAGGGGCGGGCTATACGAGGCACAAGGACTGAGGACCCCCACGCAGGAGACCACTCTTTATTTTGACAGCTGTTTATAAAGGGTTTACTGGTTGGGTTTTAACAGAAAATCCCCATGCCTTATAAATTGACTAACCAACAAATAGACAGGAAATTCCACCCTTTGTGTTTGTTTCTTCTGTGTTTTACTGCCCTCACTGTGGCTGACGGCGGATTCCGGGTTCGCCTCGGTGGAATGTCAGGGGCAGCCATGGGTGGGATATTTTACTAGGATGGTTGTAGGATGGACGGAAGAAAGACTATCCTTGGGGCCTCACTGTCTGTTATGGATTAAAATCCCAAATTCTCACCCCAAAATGGGACAGATTTAATGTGATGCAGGATGACTTCAGTTTGTGTCTAGGCTGGACTTGATTTGTTTGGCCTGTAGTGGAGCTGGCTGAAATGGGTCATTCTACCTTCCAAAAAGCTTAGTTCACCTGTCTGACAAGCAAACTTTCTGTTGGTCATCATTTCATCCGTTCTAGATGCAATTATTATGCAAATTTGCACGCTTTCAAGCTTGACGTTCCAGTGAATTAATTGACACATTCTTACCAAACTATTAAGCTTTCACTCACTAAATAATCTAATTAAGATATCCTTTATTAATGTATTCACAGAACTCATGGTTCCTTTAAAATAGCAAATTACATCATCAGGTCACAAGATTATAATAAAACATGGAAACTGCTGTAACGTAATGTAATGAAATTTTCCTTTGATTTTCTTAATGAATAAGTTATTCAGTCCTGGTCATTTTTTTCCAACGAAATGGCAAAACATCTAAGAGTGCCGTAGGTTTTTTTTAGCTGCTTCCATGTTTGTGTTTAACTCAAGTGTCAAAACTGAACACCCTGTCTGTTGTGAGCAGACATCTGCACAGGCCATGAAAACCTTCTCAGACTCAAAATACACTCAAAAGGACTGGTCAGACCACAGCGGTGTTTATCATGCAGTTATTTCAGCAAAGAGTTTGACTGGGTTTCTGCAATGGCGAAGAGGAAACATTTTCGTTGATGGGAATTAAATATAACGAAACCACCATCCTTTTCATCTCTCCATGACCCCCCTCGCCCTCCTCCCATTGTCCCTGCTCTGCTTTGGTTCTCTCCATAAGCTCTACCAGCTGCGTGTGTGGGGGGTGGGGGGTCGTGAGTGCGAGCGGCGGTGCCATGGCCAGACTCTGGCAGGCGAGCACAACCCGCCCTGCTGCCACAGCCAGTGACATCACTGGGACAAGCGGGACTTTGTCCAGGATCTAGTGCAGCCGCGCTAACACCACAATCGACCGTACATGTTATTCAGGCATTAGCATTGTCACATCTAGACTACTGTCCAGTTGTGTGGTAGAGTGCGACAGAAAAAGATTAAGCAAAGCTACAGCTGCCTCAGAACAGAGGCGCATGACTCTTGCCCTCCACTGCACATTCAGAGCAGGCGTTAAAAATCACACACTGCGGCGGTTAAGAGTTCAGGAGAGATTAACTGCTTCTCTTCTGGTCATTATGAGAAATGTTAGGGTGTTCAAAAAACCCTAACTGCTAGTATAACATACTAGCACGCACCACAAATAGAAACACATACCCCACCAGACATACAACTACGGGTTTCTTCACTGTACCCAAACCCAAATTGTGTGAGATATAGTAGGCTATGCATTTGTGTGTGTGTGTGTGTGTGTGTGTGCACTTTTTTTCATTTAGTACCATCTTCGTATTAATGAAGGTTATTCCGGTCCAGAACTGTTCTGCATCTTTTGTCATGCGCTTTATGTGTGGACCTCAGGAATTGTAGCTACAGCAGGAGTCACTGCTAATAGCAGATCCTAATAAATAACTAAATACATAAATAAATAAATACTTTTATGTTCACAGGGCTGAGGCACAATCTGAAAATGTGGGTTTTAAGTCAGTTTCATTGTGACCATCTCTATAAATGGGGAAAGGACCTAAGAATGGAAAATTCTGTATTTAAATTCTTAACCGCATCAGTATAAATGTGCTTAACCCTCTGCTCCACTGACTTCCATGAGGATATCACAGACCATTAAAAAAAAACATTAGGGTTAGATATATTGGGGGTGGAGAGGCAGTGGTTGTCACATTCTGTCATTCTGCTTTGACCCTGTCACCAATCTAACTATAAGTTGCCTAGCATCAGTATGTCTCATCACGCACCCTACCGAGCATCAAGAACATCGACACTTTGTTTTACCTCAGGAGAACCCTCTGATGTGCACCGTGAAATCGGATTCTGCCCCAGGTCAGCGGCGGCTTAATAATAATGTTCTCTGCAGAAGGTAGAACCGAGAAACGGCAGCAGCGAGTTGTACTTTAGCTGCACTTTCGCTTCCTTACTACCCAACTTCGCCCGGCGGTAAGGCAGAATTATTCCTAGTCAGACATGGTACATGTGTTGCACTTCCCCTGTTAGAGCTTAAAACTAAATAGTTTATTTTTACCCAGTCATTTGCGGCTGTAAATTATACTACTACCGCCTCCACAACTGTTTGTCGGCAAGTTTTACAACTACCGTTTAACTACATTCTTACTAGTTATTCTTACTGAAATGTTCCACTGAAAATGAATAACCACGTTTGTTTAATTAAAATCCAACTGTATGATTTATCGTTTTCAGACTTTAAATGAAAATAAAGAAGGCAACTATCGCAAGCATAACAAACGTGGCGTAGGAATTAGAGTGGACAAGAAAACGTCCTGTGTCCCGGCAGCAGCTCACAGCTAATTATATAGCACCACGCAAAGTCACATCTGCACGCGAGATGCCAATGGCGCTCAGTTCAACACGTAAGCAAGTATCTCGACCCCTCAAAAAACACGAAAGACCACACTAATAACTTAAATCCAAACGTTGTTCCATCTAGAAGGAAAATTTCTTTGCACTAACATGAAAGGAGAACAGTCCCCTCCCCCTTCCGAAAACCCAACTCTCCCCCTTTCTCCACATCTGGTTTCGCTCAGGATTTGGACTTTCGTGGCATTCCTTCGCATCAGTTATCCCAGATTCAAAATCATCTTGCAGTATTCAACGCTGCTATGTTTCAAGAAAACACAAAATAAGTTTTGTGAAGAGTTCCGGTACACCGGTAAACCACAAACACATCAGACTTGAGGAAAGGCGTAAGCAATTCTTAACAAAGTAGCAAGTTGTTCCTACCTGAGACGGTCGACCTTAGTTCCAGACTAAAGACAAATAGATATAAAGTGCATCGGTAAAATTGGAAGCAGTTTTTCCATGTTTTTGTTGAATGTTTGTGCCAGTCGCCGCGATGCATGCCCACTGCTGTTTGTGAATAGGTAATTCAGTGAGGGGTGGGACGCTTTTCGCTCAGTTGGATGGATGAAGTGCCGAGAGAGATGGTCAGCGAGGCAGAAAGGGCTCCGCGGATGCTGTCTCTTTGCACGTCAGTTAATGAGTACGGAGTGAATGAGAGAAGCAGACGCTGCGTCACACCAGTCGCTCTCACGGCAAAGAGGCGGCAGAACGTTCTGTTTGAACGTCTCCAATAGCAAGCCTACATTAGAAGGACACATTTTTAGCCACAATGAAAAATTTACGCATATTTGAAAGACTTCACTACTCGAGCTAATAAGCAGACCATTTCCACGAACGTGTAGTTCATTCGATGACGAGGGGTTTACTGAATGCAAGTTGAAAATAGTACGATAATGTTAATATTTTTGCATATTAAAATAGAAACGTAAAGCTACAGCAGTATAACAAGACTAACTAGTACGCATTATGTAGTATTAACTTCGTTGTTACCCATTTTAAATTATTTTCTAATAGGAAATACTAAATGCATTTCTTTACAATTCATAAATAAATTACATTCACAGTTTTGGCAAAGTAAACGAGACAATTGCATTATGACTTTTATAGCCATTTAACGTTTATCAAATTTCTTCGTTTGTGCGAAACGGAGTCACCTATGCCAGAATTTTTTTAAATATCATCTGCCCTTTACAATTCACATCGTTCTGTAGTATAAGCCTATACTACGACCATTTTTACGGATAGATATCCGTTCCTTTGTACGTGGCAAATTACTTTGATAATTTAAATAGCATAGGCAGCACGATTTACTTACCGTGCTACTCATCTTATGCTGTCTTCTAATGACATCCTTTACTTTACCCCCCTGCACCCGCTCTGAGTAACCATGAGGTTCAATGGTAGCACGGCTTTAGCCAGGTAAAGAAGCTTAAGCTTTGGCTCGCACAGAACACATTACTGTTGATATAAGCAGTAATTACTGCAACACCAAATCAATAAACAGTAGCATTTGCCTTATTTATGTTTCCGGGAAATACTCGGCTGTGTGGTTTACATTTCCTATAACTGGAGGAAGAAATCTGTAACCCAAAAGCCAAAACAAAAACAAGCAAGCAACGACGAGTGAAGTCCCGCGGACTGTGCCCAAAATACCGCATTTTCTCCATCTCGTTTTCATGACTTAGGCAAAAAACCTCCAACTGCGATGTGACTGAATGCGTCGTTTTGGGGGAAGAATCTTTTGCGTTATCTGACAAACCCGAAACATCCTATGGGAAAAATATGTTATGTTGTGTGCACAGACCGCTGATTGAGAAATGAAGCCAGGTAATTTGAACCGCTACACACAACTGCTCAGAACAAACAACACGATCAGACTCCCGCGCAGGCCCAATGGCACCCGTGGAAACACATGTGAAGACAGTGCTTGGATCATCTTTATTGAAATCAGACAGTGAAATTTCACTTGGAGTGTTTTTCTAAGCTTCTGTTTCCTTGATGTTTTCTGCCCTCTGTGCTACACCAAGTTCTTGGGATAAAGAAGCTTGCAACTGGCTTGGGCGCACTGTGTTAGCATCTTCCTGGGCACACTTTGAAGTATGCGAACCTCTTCCGCCCACAATATAGCTGCCTTTGTGCAAGATCAGGCAAAACATCAGAAAAGCGTATTTCCTAGGCAATCAAATGAATGTACATGGAAAAGGTCTTGTGGTCAGTTTTACTTGCAGCTATAAACGGTGCGATTGTTGAGAAAACACTGCAGTGACGGAAAGATACGGCCTGCTCTGACCTTGTGTGGATGTCCATGCTCTCCTAAACCCCCCCCCCCCCCTCTGCCTTAGGTCTGCTTGTTTTGATAACCAGAAAAAGAGAGGTTAAATGGAAAAAATGGTTTGTTCCAAAGTTAAGATCTAAATAATATGAAACACAGCCTCTTCTTCAAGACGGCTTTTATCTGATTGACAGTCCAAGTTCTAAACGAAAAAAAACGACACAAAAAGGCTGTTGTACAGTATTGGTTGCATTAGAGACAATACCTAGTCACAGCAATGCAAATATGTACTTTTGAAAAACAGTCTGAAACTTCTGCAATTTTATACATAGACCACTTATTGCAGGTGTCCATACTTATTGTTAGAAGCAATGTGCTACAGTATGACCACCTGTGCCGTGGTTTGGAATCCACATAGCCAGCCAATACGGGACTGTTACTGGTGTGCCGTTTCTGTGTATCTCTTATGTTTTTATATATCTGTATATCAACTTTTTTTTTTTTTTTTTACATAATCTCCTTAGGATTAATGAAGTGTTTATACATGATCACCACATAAACCAATAATACATTAATCAATCAACATTATGTATCCATCATATCACTGTATGATTATGATTACCCACATTGATCGCAATATTATGATGTGTTTGATCGTATGATTGGTGCACTATTTAATGACTTTTGAATGCATTTGAATGCACACGTGTTTTGTCTTCATATGCAAATGAAATGAAGGAATCTGAATTTCTTGTGTTTAACCCAGATAACACTGAAATTCACAAGTTTTTTAAAGTTCATGTGTTATAATAAAAAACATTCTTGGTATAATTAATGAAAATTGTAGCAAAGACCCGAGTGGTCTACCAGAGGCATTGTGGGTGTCAGAAGCGAGGTCTTGACAGTCAGCGCATTCTGAGGGAGACGGGGTTCTTAGGGCTACAGCCTTTTGGCTCCCACAGCCGCTCTACAAGTGCACCAAAGCCTTCACATCGCACTACCTTATGGGTTCAAACCTCTGCAAGTCCTTCTGTTATTGCATTTAAAGGGTCGTAATTGGCTAAGATCGCAAACTCCATTTTGGTATTGTATTGGAGTGGTTGTCTCTGGGTGCGCACATGTACCGGCACGCGCTTAATAAACTACTCTACTGGAACTTTGGGGCAAATTGTGATCGACAAAGGAGTCCCCCATCCGGGACCTCTGGATCGCTATAGCACCAAGTCCGATGTCAGCCTCTGGTGGGCCTGACCAAGGATGCACCGGAAAAAAGCGAATAACTACCCAAGCTGGCTCCAACAGCCCGTTTCCAGGGCCACCAGCTAATATTAGTATGTAATGGTGCCTTCACAATGCACCCCTCCAGTGACTGCCTCTGAACCGGGGGTATATACTGCCCACCTGAATCTGGATAACCATAACCAATAACCATAACCTATACGGGAAGGCATAAATAATGCGCCTGAACCACAGCGGTCAATGGTCACTACTTCCAGCAATAGAGGGGTTGGCTACCCAACGCAAAAGCTACTGTGGCGGAAAAAAAACTCCCGTGCAACAATGCTACTTGCAAAAAGTTCCTGAACCAAAACTAGCAAATCGGCTACACCTCACACACGCTGCTCCCCCATTTCCCTCAATAACGCTCCTACTGCGCTAAAAAGCCACTTTACTAACAACAGCTCAGCACAACAAAATGAGTATCGCATCCCCTCCACCCACCGGGCCGCAGTATGTCATCTGGGAAGGGCCACTCCACAGCCGGAGACCCCCGCAGGGTACCTCTGTCTACATCATGGAACATTATTGACTACAGTGTCCCTTGCGGCATTTTATTCCCATCATGCTTCAGCGCGGGCCCAGCCGACCCCTGTTCCTGTGAGCTTTTTCCACTGCGCCGGTAATGACACAGACAGGGAGTGTCTGACCTGGAGCTACTAGACAAGCGTTACTTTTAGAGGCTCCACAGAGTTACAGTAACTCTACAAATTACAAGGCAGCCGCATAAATGAATAGCCCAAAAAGGAAATAGGATGGAAAGGGGGGAGTAACCTAGACACAGGGTGGCTGAGGTTGAGATTGTCCAAGCCACATGTATTGTTTGCGGGGATGGGGCAGTGGGGATCGATGGACAAGGTTATTGTTATGAACAACGGGTGTTATTGCAGAACAATGATTACTCAAATGATCATTTTCTTGATTTTTTTCTCTCCCGAGCGTACCAGTGAGCGTGCACACACACACACACACACACACACACACACACACACACACACACACACACACACACACACACACACACACA